>NSDO01000228.1:119040-132060 GCA_002286825.1 Lagenidium giganteum | reverse complement strand
TGTTGGACGCGTCTTCGAGGATGTCGCGCTCGGATCTGGACTTGAACATCATGATGCTGGCCCCCCGCGAACGACCACTGTACACGGCAGCCAACACCGCGCGACTTGGCTGGAACCGGACACACTCGAGCTCCTTCAAGTGCAAGACGAACGAAGTGGGGTCTGGATGCGTACCTTTAAGCATGTCCTTGAACTGGCGAGCCGCAGCAAGCTTGTGTGGCGCAGGCGGGTAGTAGTGCCCCTTCACCTTGCGCACTGGATCGGGAAAGCTGGCGGTGTTGACGTAGACAAGGTCGACCGCTGAACTTGCGCACCAGGCGGACTTGGCTCCGCCTGGGACAAATCGACGACATCTTCGGGGCTTGACTCGACGTCGGGATCGGCGTTGGCCTCGGCGTCGGCTTCGCGCTGCAGCGGCGGCTCCGGGACGATGAGGCACTCGTGGTTGCGAGGCGTTAAGTATGCTGCTAACGTTGAGCGACGTACTTCGTCGTTGACCTTGCGCTGCACGAGCGACAGCTCGGCTTCGCAATTCGGATTCGTGCTTTGCCTTCGTCGCTTCCTGCTCCTTCAGCAGACGCTGCACAAGAAGAGACAACGACGGTGGGCTTGGGCTGTCGCCGGGCTTCTTGGCGACGCGAAACAGAACGTTCGCGGCCTTGCTCTTCTTCGGCGGAGGGCTTCTTAGCAACTTCGTGGAGCGCTATGCGCGAATCGTCGAGCTCTTCGCCGCGGAATCCTTCGTCTCCTCGTCGCACGCCGAGGCCTTGCGCTTGCGCAGCTCGCGGCCGGGGGAGATTGGTGCCTTCCCCGCGGCGCGGCTTGGTCGAGATGGCGTTGTTGGCGCTGACGCAGGCGCAGACGGCGTTGGAGAGGCGGAGCCGTCCGACGGTGGCTCCGTACGGGCGACGGGGTGGTCACCGGTCATGTCGACCGTGGTGACTGGCTTCGTTGGCGAGGCTGGAGAGGACATTCCCCCTTTCGATGTTCTTGGCTTGCGTGGTTGTCGAGCAGAAAACAGAATGAGACGGCTTGAGGCCGTCGCCGCCACACGTTGACCAGACCGCCGCCGGTCCAGTTGGGTCTTTGAGACCGGTTCGGGTTTAAACGATCTTTTCGCCTGTTGTACACGTGTCACATTTATTGCACGTTTGGATAATGTCGCAATGTTGCATATCCGGTGTGTCCTTGGTGTACACCATTTCACGCTGCGCTCAAAACTCAGCGTGACTGGTGACGTACTTCTCTCCCCGCTGGCCACGCAAGCGCTCACATGCTGTTCAAGCCCCTGAGCGTGCTTGAAAATAGATCTATGCACATGGAGACGCGAAACAACCTGGGCATCGGTGGGAGAACGCTCGCTCTGTAGCATCACTCGAATCGCGCAGACTCCACGTAAGGACGCGCTGCGATGAAGATATTAGCTCTCAATGGCGATGGAGGAGCTGAGCCCGCGACCAATGATGCAGCTGGAGGCGAATTGACCGAGGCGGCCAGCAGGAGTAACCTGACCCATCGGTCTCACGATACTAAAGCTCATTCTCTCGATCACGAGGAAGTAGTCTACATCATGCAGTAGAGATCGTTCCGGTTGCTGTGGACCTTCATCGCGTTCATCTACTGCGTTGTCTTCGTGTGTCTGCTGTACTACACACTCGTCTACTTGTACTTCATGACACTGCCGAGAGTCGACTACTACATGACAACGTACCAGCTGCTTCCTGTATCTGGCTTCCCACTCGTAATCCTCGCGTTTGGGTGTATTTCCCTGCGCTACTTAGTCACTCTCGTCCGCATGGTATCCAACTCGTGTCAGCACCGAAACTTGATGTTGCGACCAGCTCCAAGACGACAGGCAACAGCGTATCAGTTCCCAGCGCCAAAGAAGACCACGCTCTCGCAGAACCCAGTCCTCTGGCGCGCACAGCACTGGTACTCGAACATATTTGGTCCTTTGGGGTTGCTGGGCGTGCGCGGCGTCTACTTTGAAGCCGTCGTACTGGTGCGAGAACTGATCGAGATTCTCGTCCAAACCCTCCAGGCGTACCATTCGAGCCTGTACTCCGCCAACCGCTTGCTYAATATCACCTTCGGCATACTCATCGTYCTAAACTGTTTCTCCAGCCCCATTCTTCACGCGCTCAACATCCCGGAGAKCGGCAGGCACCGCATGTTGATCTTGGTCATTGATCTCGTGCTCGATCTCGTCTGGTTCTTCATGCCAATGTACCTTTGGAAAGAATACTGGGAAGCGCTCTTTAGCGGTGAGGCTGTGTTGTACCAGGACACGTACATGGTGAGCTCGCTGATGGAGACTCAGCTCATCTTCGTTGCGTCGTACGGTGACCTGGTATTCAAGATCATGCCGAGCTTGAGTGTGTACTTTACCATCAACAAACTCACGCTGTTGGTGCGCCGAAGCGTATCAGGTCAGCGGCAATCAATCTCTACAATCAAGTCCAGGCTGTCACAACCGAGCGTACCACGTCAACGATCATCGCTAGCGGCCCTAGCTAGTGGCATAACAACTACCGTTCCCAATCTCGGGCGCCACCTTTACGATTGCTTCAACCCAGCGAGAGCGCGGACGCGGATAGAAAAGATGCTCACGTGGGTGCTTGTGGCATGGGGCACGTTCGCCACTGCGATGCTCTTGTTGCCGCTTATTCTGTCCGCCAAGTGCCAACCCGGTTGCTTACTGTCCGTTCAACCATGGTTTGTCTACAACAAATGCCATTGCGCTGTCCAAGCAATCAACTGCCACACCCGCGGAATTCATGGAAACCGAACGGATGTTGTCTCCATTTTCAACGAGCTTGAGAGAGACGGTCTCGCATCTTTCATCTTCATGCATTGCCCGCAATTGGAGATTCCCAGCGAAATCCACTGGTTCCAAGACCTCTATTCTCTCGAGGTCTACAACAGCACGCTGGTGGCTTGGGGGCCCGACGCCGCCATGTCCGCTTCCGTCTACTATCGCCTTGGCGCCATCTTCCTTGTCCGCACACATCTCACTGAGCTGCCCCCAGCACTATTACAAGGCGATCTACCACCTACGCTGCGTGAGATCGATGTCATCGTGTCCAATCTCACGACGCTGCCATCTGACTTGCACATCAAGTGGCCCCACGTCAAGACGGCCTACTTCGACCACGGACAACTCGGACACGTCCCGTCCGTCCTTGGTCAGATGGCACTCGAGACGCTATCACTTGTCGACAACAACATCTCCGAGATCCCAGATGACGTGTTTACAGACCAGAACTTCCAGTATTTGTCGCTCAACAGCAACCCACTCACGTCGTTGCCCTCGCAGCTGGGACATCTCGACACAATGTACGAGCTGCAAATGCTGTTCACCAACATCTCAGCGATCGACGACGCGTGGCTCGGCAGCCATGTCTTTCCCGCGCTTTCGTTCATGATGCATGGCTTCCAGAGCCCGATTTGCAGCAATTCGACGGCAGCAACGAACTGGCCGAGTTTGATTTTCCGGCGCCCAGGCGACCTGCCATCATTCACACTGACGTGCCGACCCCGATATTCGATCTACAACGGCATTGTGTCGTATTCGTGGTACGCTCTCGAAGGCAAAACAGAAGAGCGCCGGATCCACTGACACACTCGGACGCATGATATCTCCTCCACACGCTTTGTAATCGGTGCGCTCTCTGTTGCGTCTCTGGAGTCGGTAACGGGCTGGGAGGTCTGCAAGTGCGCCCCTTGGATCAACACATGACAATACAGTTCGCACTGCCAGATCGACGAGGTTCTTCACATCCCAGTAGCGACGTACCTAGCAGACAACTTGATGCGGGCATGTGCAAGACCGCAGGCTTTTTCGATTAAGCCTCCTGGCGATGTTGCGGTCGGTGTAGATGGCAGACCATGATATCCTGCAACGTGCTTGGCCAGCAAGGGGCGTGGAGGCTCGCAGGTGAAGACAAACAATTCATGTTCGCAGTGCCAGCTGCGGCTGGGTCCGCGATTGCAGAACTGCATCCCGCCATGAGCCTGCGAGTTGGTACTGTTCATAGAAGTTGTGGCTCGGAGATTTGGACTCACGGATAACGGCCCAACTGAACGATACCGGTACTTTGGCAGCGAAGAGGCATCGCAACTGTCGCTTCACAACGTTCGGTGCTTGAAGCACCATGGCGGACGAGCTGGCTGCGATTGTCGGCAATGATGAGCGAATTCCGTGGAGATACAGCAAGGACTGGAATCGAATCATCGAATTGATCAAGTGAGTCTCATGGAAACAATGACTGTGATGCTCTGCTGATCAACTTGACTGGCGGCTGCTGGATTAGGAAAGACCCGGCCAAGCTTGTTCCGTTGCTGCTGGAGCTCAGCCTAGACTGGAGAAGTGCATGTCTCTGTCAAGTTGCCATGCGTTGTGGGCACGATGAAGGCCTAGTAGCCGTCGTGGAGATTATGCTCCAGCTTGGTGCAGATCCTGCGTCGAAGGTTGCGTGTACGTCTGCTGCATCCCCGTTGAGCTCCATTGCTGATATGATTGTGCACCTTAGACTGAGGACGGAGAGACGCCACTGTATGCTGCTGTCTGTGGAAATTCTCTAAAGGCTTGTGAGCTGATTTTACGGCGTGGTGTCAACCCAAACGTTCAGGTACGATCGCTGGATGATCGAGGTCGCACGGCGTAGATGCGGAAGACTCACCACCGCCGAAATGGTCAGAATAACCACGGAGACGTGCCGTTGCACATGACTTCTGCAAAAGGGTTAACCGAGAGCTGTGCGCTGCTACTTCAGTGCGGAGCTGCTGTTGACGTTAAGGTATCTCACGTGGAAAGGCGTGATGGTTTGCTTCATGCCAATCTTTTTCCTTCTTGTTCAGAATGTTGACCAGGAAACGCCACTCCATCGGGCAGCAGTGACCGCCTCGACTGAATGTTGTGAGCTACTGCTCCAGTATGGCGCGATTTCAAACTCGCAGGTGGGCGCAACGGTTTACACCCCGGTGTGAACGCTAAAATCTTTTCACTTCTTGTCGCGTGCACCCGCAGGATCAATCAGGGCAGACGCCACTTCATAATGCAGCGCAAGTGGGCTCGGTCGCGTGTTGCGAGATCCTCCTTGACTATGGTGGGGATCTAGTGATCCAAGATAATGACGGGCGACTCCCAGTTCAGGTTGTTGAGAACGATGACGAGACAACCAGGTTGTTTCTCATCAGCCAAATGTGCACGTGGGATGCCAATCTGTTCCGCGATTTCTGTCGGAAGGGGAGAGCGAAGGCGCTAGCTCAGTATCTTGATAACTTCCGCATCATCCCCGACCCTCCACGCGAGCCTTGCCAAGTTGCAGTGTATTTTCACGATGTAAGTACCACACACCAGAATTATGAATTGGATCTGGATCTTGCTCAGTGCTGCTCGTGCAAACAGCTCCATCAATTTTATGGACCTCCATGGTTGGCCTTGACTGATACGCCGCTTAATGATGTTCTCACGAGTACCGAGGACGTGCGAGCTCTGGTTGCGCATCCTGTGTTTGATCGCGTCCTCACACTGAAGTGGGGAGGGCGTGTTGGTCTGCGTTTGGAGTCCTTGATGCCACTGGTCTACGTCTACGTTGCAATCCGATTTCTTATTGGGCTTTTCCTCTCGACGCTATCCAAGCGTCTGACGAAAAGGTTGCTGTGGTTCTCGTCGTCGTTTGGCCGAAGCATGTTTCTCAGCGAATCGCTGTTGTTCCTGATCATGCTTGTATCGACTTACACGAGCTTCGTCTCTAGTGATGGAAGCCCAGGATCGAAGACCTCAATGGTCACCTCGGTGATGCTTCTGCTACTAGAAGCACTTGACATTGCCAGGCGGCAATGGTCGTACTTTCGCTATGTTACCAACTGGATCAACCTTTCTGCATACGTCGGGGTCTTGGTGTTGGGTTGTTTCTTCTCGGAGCAGCCGAGCAGCGACGACGTACAAATGGCTCGCGCCATTGTCATTGTACTGCTGTGCTTCTGCGGCCTCGACTACCTACAAATGATATCGTTGACAGGTTTGCTCATTGCCATCACGTTCAAGATGCTAAATGACGTCATCAAGTTCGTGGTTCTCTATGGGGTGTTCCAGTTCGGCTTTAGCGCAGCATTCTTGCTGCTCTTTCACGATCAAGGCAGTCGCTATGACTCCTATGGCAACTCGTTCATGGCAACGTTTCTGATGCTAGTTGGAGACTTCGACTCCGACTTGTTCTTGCGCCTAGACGGTACCAAGGCAATCGTGGGTAACACGTTGGTAGTGGTCTATCTCGTTGGCGCGATGGTGATGTTGCTCAACTTGTTAATCGCGATGATGAGCACAACTTACCAGCAAGTATTGGACAGCGCCAAGACCGCCCGCAGCATCGCGCGCGCTGAGACGATCATGCGAATGGAAAGTCTACTGCCTCATCATATTCGTGTTCATCTTTACGACAGTGTCCTTTTTTCGAAGAATAGTGCTGATCGAAAATACGGGCGTGGCCGGGAAATGTACGAAGCAGCTCACAGCCACGACCGACTCAAGTCTCCCAATCAATCAACGGAAAGGATGGGAAACAGAAATCACGCACATGTAACTCCTATCGTCGTCAGTGAAAACAAACCCACGTCATCTCCCACGGACGTACTTCAGACGACGATCTCCCAGCATGACACTGCCGTGACAGCCTTTACCGCCAATGAGGCTACGATGGACCCGCCCAGGTCTGAAGCCGCTAATGCGGTTGATCAGCCAACCCAGAGCCTTGGACAGCCAGCAATGCACTTACCAATAAGTGTCGCGCGTGTGCCAAGAGAGAAGACCAATTGGAAATCTGCCACTCGAATGCGGGGAAGCTATCACCGTACTCATTTCGTAACTCTAGATGATTGCGAACTCTTCGAACTCGTTGAAGGTGACGAAAGTGCAGGAAAGATATCAGACTTGAGGCAGACCCAAGAAGACCTAAAGGCGCACACAGCTGAGCTGATTGAGAAACTGAAGGGGGACCTGAAGCTGGAGTTCGAGCAGCAACTTGCCAAGCAGCATGAACTGACAATCAAACACCTCGAAAAGAAGATAGAAAGCGCACTGCAGAAGCTAATTTCATCAGTGGACTGCACACTCGACGGTGAGACGTGATTGATTGTTTTGGAGAATTCTCGTACGGCTTCGCGTTGTTGGGTAACTAAAGCCATCTTTGTGATCGATTTTCCGACTCGAAAAAATGGCCTGAAGAATCGCGTGACGCTGCGGGGAGTGTTGCTAAGGTCGGGTTGAGCGCTCTTTCGCCTCGAAAGCTCATAGCGGCATTCCACGTGTATCTTGACGTCTGCGAAGTCATCGAGGAAAACTGAGAAAAAAATGTGGAGTATTGCGGCTTGTAAGCATAGTCCAGATTGGTCGCGCACACACTCATGCATCGCACAGTCACTAAACGATGAGTTTCTCACACGGTTGTTTTTGCAGTGGTGATCACCGTGATCTAGCACATTAGGAACAAACAACGGTCCGAAGCATGGCAGTCGGCGAATGAAAATTTTTGATTCAGGACTGCAACAGCCACATAATTTTATTTGTAGGGTGCGTTCTGGACGGCTGCTCTTGCTTTCCCGAATTAGAGCCTTCACTTCAAGCGCCAAAGTCTATTTCTGCTGCACGGTCAGGCGTTGACGGTATAATGTGCCATCGCTCTTAGTACTCGTGGCGGGTGAAATCGGTGCCTTGAATGCATTTGACCATCCCGACCGCACGGCAGTCCTGAGCCGGCATTTTGGCCGTGCGGTTTAGCTGTTTCAGTGGGCGCTTTCTTAGGATCCGACGCCTGACTCGGCGAGAAAGCCGACGAGCGCTGCACCGAACAACGTCACGCGTGAAGCAGCGAAAAGACCGGTGATGGCGCATGTTGCACCTCGGGCAGCGCGTGTGGTCTATGAACCCGCGCTTGCGCACCTCCGCAAGTATTCCACCGGCGGGAAAAACGTCGTCGAGCCTTCATGGGTTGGATACGAAGAAGCATACGCGAACTTGTCGTTGGTGGCATCGAAGCACGCAAAGTCGGGCATCAGGCTTGATGACCTTCGCTCAAGCACAGGACTGGCATCGTGCCATGTCACTCAGCAACGCCAACGTTTTGGCGAGAATCAGCTCTCCCCACCCAAGAAACCGCGCGCAATCATTCTGTTCCTGAGGCAGTTCCGTGACCTTTTTCGCGTGCTGCTGACCGTCGCAGGCGTGCTGAGCATGGTTTCTTGGGCAGCGGACACAACCATCATGTTGAATCTGTACCTCGCGGTCATCTTGTTTGCTGTTGTTGTCATCACGTGCACTTTTGCCTTCGTCCGACAGATGTCAACAGATAAAATCATGGATTCCTTCCAGAACATGCTCCCACCACTGTCATCTGTGATTCGGGATGGCAAGACGATGGCAGTGTCAGCCACAGAACTGGTCGAGGGAGATCTCGTTTGGATCAAGAGTGGCGAGAAAGTTCCAGCGGACTTGCGGTTGTTGCTGTGCTCTGACCTCAAAGTTGTCTGCTCGTCGCTCACGGGTCAGTCAAAGCCAATGAGCTGCACCGCCGAGGCTCAAGAGCGCAATGTACGGGCTCTGGAGTGCACGAACGTCGTGTTCAATGGCTCAGTCTGCCGTGATGGCAGCGCACTTGGACTAGTCTTGGCTGTCGGCGACAGCACTGTCATCGGAAAAATTGCAGCACTTGCGTCAAGAACCAAGCCGCGGGAGACAGCCCTGGAAACAGAATTCCGCGCATTGGTGCGATTCATCACTGTCATTGCAGTCGTCATGTCGACGATCTTTTTCATTATTGATGTCATTCGAAGCAACGGCCACGATGTTCTCGACCTGTTTGTCAACGGCTATCTCGTCATCTTCGTAGCCAATGTCCCGCAAGGACTCCCAGCAACAGTGACCTGCATACTTGCAATAACTGCTCGAAAGCTCTCCGCACGTGATGTTCTTGTCAAGCGTCTGGAATGCATAGAAACCCTCGGATCAGTGACACTCATTGCTACCGATAAGACAGGGACGCTTACGAAGAACACCATGACCGTCACAGACGTGTGGTATGGAAAAGAGTTCGTCCGACACCAATCGGATGTTATCAGCTGCGACATTGAGCCGATGATTGATTTCGTGCACAGCCATTCTCTGCAAGCTGCCTTGTACAGATGCTGCAGCATCTGTAATTCTGCATATCCGTTGGACACAGCAGCACCAGTTCCACTTATCCCAAGCGATCCTCAACAAATCCCCCGCCCTGTTGTTGCTCGTCGTTCAAACGCATGGAAGCAGAAACGGGAAATCCTACATCGCAAGTATGCCGGAAACGCATCCGATGTGGCGCTGTTGCGCTTCTGCGACACTCAGTTCCCGATTGAAGCAATGCGCGCAAAATTCCCAATCATTTTCGAGATTCCGTTCAACTCACTGAACAAATGGCAGCTGGTAATCGTCAACGCCATCGAGGCCGAAAAGTCGGACGAAAAGCAATCAGTATTTGACATCTACCTCAAGGGCGCACCAGAAGTGGTCATAAAAAAATGCCGCACACATCTCACAAGTACCGGCAAAGAAGAATGGATTGGAGAAGACTTTCTCAAGGAATTCGTGGCGGCTTACGAAACGTTTGGTGGGAATGGTCGCAGAGTGCTTGCCGTAGCAACAACTCGCTTCACAAAGACGTCCCCAGAGCCATTTGATCAAGAAAACCCAACGTATCGCATGGACAACCTTTGCTTCGTTGCATTAGTTGCGATCGTGGACCCACCTCGTGAGGATGTTGAAGCAGCAGTCGCGAGCTTGCGTGATGCCGGTGTCAAAGTCTTCATGATTACTGGAGATCATCCATCAACTGCAATGTCAATTGCAAAACAGATTGGGCTCTGTAGCAGCAATGCGTCAGTGCTTGAATTGAACGATTCGTCGACTCTCCCCAATCTGATAACGAAAGTTTGGCGTGATAAAGATTGTGCGGTGGTGCACGGCGCTGTGATCGATTCTCTAAAGCCTGGTCACTGGGAGTGTCTACTGGCGAAGACGGCGGTGGTGTTCGCACGAACAACTCCGCATCACAAGCTGGAGATCGTTCGCCGATGTCAAGGACGCGGTGAAGTCGTGGGTGTCGTCGGAGATGGCGTCAATGATGCGCCTGCGTTGAAGCAAGCCGATGTTGGCATCGCTATGGGCAACGCTGGAGGTGAAGTCGCGCGCGGTGCAGCGGACATCGTGCTCATAAAAGATACGTTCTCTTCTGTTGTACTTGGGATCAAACAAGGCCGAACGCTCTTCGACAACCTAGTCAAGACCACGGCACACACGCTTTCTCATTTACTTCCAGAGATTGTTCCAGTATTGCTCAATCTTGGATGTGGTTACCCACTTGGGCTGTCATCGCTGCAAATTTTAAGCATTGACCTGGGAACAGAGCTAGCGCCTGCCATTGCGATCGCATACGAAGAGGCGGAAAGTGGTTTGATGAAGCAGCCACCCCGCAATCCAAAGCATGATCGTCTCGTGTCTCGGGGGTTGCTCATTTACTCGTACTTGATTGCGGGAGCCATTGAAAGCGTGCTCTCTTTCGTGGCGTATGTCCTCGTCTTTTGGCAACATGGGATCTCTATATCGGACTTGTATGGTAGTGCAGACAACTGGATGGCGGGGAGCCCGGACTTGTGCGTCAACATCGGAACTTCCCAAGAAACGTGCTACAATGATGAACAGCAACTCCACATTGCGAACATGGCCCGATCTGCGTGCTTCATAGTTGTTGTGATGGGACAGTTGTGGCATGTCTGGAGCTGCAAGACACGGAAAGCCAGCGTCTTTGTTGAAGGAGTCCTCGATAATCGCTCGATGATACACGGCGTGTGCATTGGGCTCATCCTTCTCCTTCTTCTTGTGTATTTGCCTGGAGTCCAGGACGTCATGCAGACAGCAGAAGTGTCGTACGAGCCGTGGTTGATTTCAGTTGCAGTTGGGGTTGCCCTCCTCATTTACAACGAACTCAATAAGAAGTGGATGAGACAAAACCAGCATCCACGGTGGCTTCAGCCCTTCATGATGTGGTAATTTCAATCAAATATCTGAAATTTACTGCATTCTCAAAGGCGCTAGTGTTCAAGCTTGTGTTGCTGCTTGACATCATCGTTTGGACTCTCGTGGCTACCGACCGAAGTGCCTCAACACCCGGCTCAATGGACCGATACCGGTATCGCTGTCGCCGCCTGCTGCCTCTTCAAGCCTGTCTTTGCTGCTCGACAACATTGAGGCCCAACTGACAGCGCGGCCAATGCAGAGAGTGCTCGATTGATCGAGGAAAATGACTGGGCTGGGCTCGTTCATCTGATCACGTGCGTTTTCCCAGTTGTCATCACATCGCCACCGATCAATTGTCGCTGAGCATGAGGTGAATCAGAGTCGACCCCGCCAAGTGCGTTGCCATCTTGCTACAGATCAAGCCAAGCTGGAGAGATGTACTAGTGGCTCGGTTTGCACGGAAAGGTGGCGAGATGCTGCGCCAACATCGAGCATTCTCACCGAGGCTCACCAGTGCTTCAATGCAAAGGTGGGGAGACTTACGTGCACTCGGGATTGGAAGCAGTCAATACAATAATCAATACAACAATATACAGTATGAAGCAGCTAAACCGCACGGCCAAAATGCCAGCTCAGGACTGCCGTGCGGCCAGGATGCTCAGATGCAATCAATGCACCTATTTCACAGTATGTATATTAGTGAGACGCCAATTACTGATTGTCACCCTTTCGTAGCACGCAAGTACTCGCTTGTATGGGCTTGAAGGACAACAAGCGCATGAATCGTGCGAAACACAAAATAGTGTGCCACGTGTTGGGTGCTTGCAGGCAAACATTGCTGTTGTTCTTGTTGTTGTTGGGGTCTAGTGAGTGAGCCAACATGGTAACTCGAGTAGCCTATCAAACTAACTACCTATATACACTATTATGAACTAACCAGTGCTCGACGTCGCCATCGTGATGGCTCACGGCACGTGCACACGACTCTGGAAAGGTCGGACGTGCGCCGCGCTTGTGGATGTGTCCATGGCTAGGTTCGCGGCGGCGTCCGCCATCTTGTTTTGGGCTCGGAGGTGGTGATTCCAGGATTCTATGTGGACCAGATCCGCTAGATTCCGTGCTCGAGCATACTTTGTCCGAAGATGCGGATTTCGCGATGGCCGTCGCGCCGGCATCTGGGTGATAACCAATAAGCTGTCGCCAACCACGTGTAGCCGCGATATGTGTCGACGGCGTGCTTCGATTAACCCCAGTCGGAGACCATCGGATTCCGCTCGGTTGTTTGTCGACGGTACCGAGGAAGTGCTATAGGCTACCCATACCACCGCCATGTCGACGGTGTGAGCGGATTGGTGAAGCAGTACGCAACCGCATCCGCTCAGACCTGAATGGCCATGTGATCCACCATCAAAGAATAGGATCCACACGTCCCGATCCGTCAGCGGACCGTTGGGCCCCTGATCAGTGGCGCCAACGGCGGTGTTGAGGTGCCTGTATAGCGACCAGAGTACGGTGTCGTTTGTCACCTGCTCGCTCACGCGCAACGGCCCGGCTGCCCAGCTCGTCTTCAAGGCTTGGTGTAACAGTCCAACCTGTTACGCGGCACTCCGCGCACGAGGAAGCTCGGTTGTCCTGACTTGACTGTGCGTGCCGCGCACGCCCACTCGATGGGAGGTATTGAGGGAGAATACCAAAGTGTATTGAATGGGAGGTTCCCAAAGGGGTACCTCTGATAATCGATATCCATCCGGATACCTACCGGATATCCGATGGATATGAGTTCCTACAAACTACCGTATCTAATATGCATCTGTGCCCACACACGCATGTGGCACACCTTGTGTGACGGGCTACCCCGTTACACTTGGACTGAGGCCTACTGGGCCCAGCCTAGGACAAACCTTGTTTTAAGTACCCTACACTACTTAGTGTCCGGACACTTCTCTCAAGTGAGAGACTCACACATCACATCT
>NSDO01000228.1:87131-106995 GCA_002286825.1 Lagenidium giganteum | reverse complement strand
CGCGGCATTTGCGCTACGGGGGGGGGGGGGGGGGGGGGGGGGGGGGGGGGGGCATCTGGAAGCAGTACCCATGCGACTAACCTTCACCTTGGCCAACATCGAGCATGAGTAAATTTGAAGGTAGCAGCTCGGACAGCAAGGCTTATACAATGTAGACGAATGTCAAACCCAAATCTTTTAGACGTCCTGGAAAGAAGCTAGTCTCTTCGAGATATCCGTAACATCACCCGGGCCGTCTAACATGTTCTCGTACGACGCGATTCCCTGTCACCAGCTAAACCTTGTCGATCACAAGCATCCCCTCGTTTAACTCGCCAACACTAATCGATATCTGTCGTCACTCTCCAGCTGCCGCGAACTTTGTGCTGACCAGTGATCGCGTGAATATACTGGCACAAGCTCGTGGCCTTCGCCACGGAGGCGCGGTCAGGTTACACACACGTTCAATGCGGATGTGCAGATTGCAGATGTCGATCTGGAGGGTTGTCGATGTGTTTGGTCATCGCACGGCGACTCTAGCCTTCTACGCTGAACAAACCGTCACATATTCCAGCATAAATATCCCAGTAACAACACCTGACAGTACTTGATTGCCGCTGGGGCTGCTGATAGTCAATAGTGCTGATGCCTCGTTGTTACTTTGGAGGTGTCGGGGTGCGCCAGGCATCGTCACATTCAGTGGAAGCCGGCGCTGAAACAAACGCCACGATTAGCAATGTCGAACGAGCCGGATGGTGCTTGAACGCGGATGTTCCCACGAAGGAAACAGACATGACAGTTGATCCACGATAATTTCAACTCGCTAATCCGATCACGTACGGTCAAACGTCCCCGCGAAGGAGACCGCGTCGACAAACAAGGGCTGTGTGGTGGCTGTGCTGAATCAGCTTTCAAATATCCGGGTTTAGCACATAGCGGCGACTGTCACCGGTCTGATGATGATGATGATGATGATGAGAGTGAGGTATATTGAACTGTATTGTCACCGGTCTGATTAAGCGCGTTGTCAGCCTGATCTTGCGTATGCTCTTCGCCGGACAGCATCTCACGAAATAACTATGGATACAGAACCTAGAAGATGAGTGGAATGGTCGTTGTGCTTTGCTGTGTCACACTGCATTTCGTACTCATCGTCTGAGCCACAGCACCTATCGCATTCACCCACTCATCTGAGCACAATATTTGTTCTCAGACATGCGATGGGTGCTGTGGGCACAATATTTGTAATCAGATGAGTGGGTTCATGCTGGCACGCGTGTTTGCCAATGGAATGAAAAAAATCCCAAGCTTTGTCACAACCTCGATTATATTACGTCGTTCCTGGCTATATCCACGTACTTCATCACTTCAACATTGCACAAGATGTAGCTGATCGATCGCACGCACACCACCCACCACAAGCTTGAGAAAGACGTCGAGCTCTCATCACATCTCATTGTCAAAGTTTCTCTCTTCACGATTCTCGATATTCACGAGTCTCGATCAACTGTGATGAAGTTCATCGTGTACGTCACCACGATTGTTTTCGCTGTCCTCGGCGCACAAGCCCAAGAATCACCCAGCACGTGCGTTGCTGTGGACTTCAAGCAAACGTCGGCCGAGATTTCCGAGATCAACAACCTCATCACCATTGGCGGCGAATTGGTTGAAGATTTCGCGAGTTTTGTTGATCCACTCAACCTCAAGTCCACCACTCTTAGTGCGATACCGTTTACGATCGCTGGCCTAAAGTGTGAGCTCACGCCGACGATCCAAACGCTCACTGCAGGTGGGATTTCGCATCTTCAACTTCACAACGTGTCCACGCCAACTTCAAACAGTCTTCAGGTAGAAGCAAGCGTCGATGGGGATGCCAAAGTGACGACGACTCTGCGGTTATCGATCAAACAAGTGGAACGTCGTCCGCACAGCTTGTGCTGGACCAACCTATTGAAGCTGAAACAATGTCCAGGAAAGGACATCGACATCGACATTTCTCTGGGGTTGAGCAAGCCAAGTGTCGCCGCAAAGCTGCAAGTTGACATGTTACAGTGCGCACAAGATGCTGGCTCCGATTGCAAGGACATTGACGCGTCTCAAGTTTTCTTGGGTGTCGTCAATATGCTAAATGACAGCTCTTCCATCAAGAACCTCATTGTCCATGTGTTGCGCCGCGTTAACAAAATGGAGATGGTAGGATTTTGGATCGACTTCGATAAAGTGACAGATCTGAACTTCCACTTCCACTCGTCTGACAAGTTGGCGACCGTGCGGGGCAAGAAACTACTGAACTTTGGCAAGAAACAGCTGAGCAAGAAGGATGACGCCTACGATATGATGATGAAGTACATCGAGAAGCTGATTACGGCCTTCGTCAACAAGCTCATCAAGGACAACGTGGGATCAAAGTTTGTTGGTGACTGTCGTGATGATGAATAATCGCGCATCGTTGCTTCGAGAATGCATGTGCATGTTGAGGAGAACGTTTGGCTGTGGATGCAACCAATCCCTTAACCAAGGCTAACACAAAAATATTATCTTCTTTTTCATCGAGAAAAAGCATGCACTGGAGCAAGTTCGTAGCGATACCAAAACTCTCGAGAATCACGAAACCCCCTGCATATCGGGGACCTATCGTGTGTAGGGACCGAATTCCTTCCACTGAACAGTGAAATATTACAGTCGGTGGGCGAAAGAGCCTCTTGCCGATAGCCGAGACATTTGCCTCAGACGAGCCGCCTTCTGCAGTCATTCTACCGAGGTACAAGGTGAGAAGCCGAAAGAGTAGGCCCATCTATTGCCGAGAACACTATAGGCAACGTCTGAAGCACAATTCCAGTTTCACGAGAACCTGCGAGCTGCTGATTATGACATAGCTCCTGAATGACTTTTCTTCGCTATCTGATGCAGAGATGGTGCCCCACTTAGATGTTACACGTTGGTATGTTGCTCGTGTAAACTCCCTTGTTGCGCAGTCTCGTATATCTTCGTGTTTGCGTTGTTCCAAGACCTTACTACTGTAGCAGACCCTCACGCTGGCCTTCAAGCTTGGAACACCGCAAGAAGTGCTGCAACGATGAATAACATACCCGCATCCGATAATGCAAACATGGAACATCTGCATGTTGAATGTTGTTGTGTCTCCGACGGCGATACTTAGTACACCATTTAACTCGCAATATGGCCAAACTCACAACCATGTCGACCAAACGACCAAGCAAATTGGCCGCAGTCGGACGACCGCTCCATTCGGGCAGCGGCAATGACCAAATCGCCAAGCGCGGTCATTAAATGTAAGCGCAAATTGGCCAACAGGCAAGCGCGCATGTCGCCGAAATTTTTTCCTCCTTTATATTCCTTAGGTGTCAGCAGACATGTCTCGCATGCCTATGGCATCGTAGCGATACGCCACCGCATGGGAATACGCACGAGCGCTGCGTATTTGGGTCATTACATGAGGAACGCACGCCATGGCAGCCCCATGGAGGCAGGCAACGGTGGCCATGAACGCCTGCTCATGACCATACCTGGCGCGTGTCCACTCGCGCATGCTGCTCGTTGTTGCACCCGATGGGATGCCTTGCCTTCCGCACGCCTTGCGCATGCGTCCAGACCATGCAGTTGCATTCCCTTGGAAACTTGAAGCTGTGAGTGTAATGGTCAGGCATACGCACCTGCACCATGAGCAATCAAGAATAATGTAAAAAAGCATAGCGTAGATTCAATCATATACGTATCAAAGAACCACACGAGAACAGTACATACCTGGAATACGTAAAGTAGGCGCACAGCTCCCATGCTCCCTGCGCACCGCAGACATAACAACCGTAAATAGATCACTTGCAAATCTGCCATCGACCACGTACCTCGCTACACGAAGCGCAACTTGCGCTTCGACCTTCAACCTCCGCTTCTCTTCCTCTGTGCTTCTCCGTCTCCCGACCCGCTCGACCCGTCCGCTCTGCGTCCACTCAGTTCGCCCTCCGTCCGCCTCGGCCCCCGCTCTCTGCCGCACTCAGTTGCTCTGTCCCGGGAGGCTCCTTTGACGTCAACACGGTAATTTCGGCCCCAATTGTCAACTTACCGTCGTTCTGCAGCGAAGGACCAAGGGAATCCTGATTGGCTCGTCAGTGTGCTGCTCTGGTTGCTCGCATCCCACGCCCGGTGAACCTGTGACGATTCCAAGTGATCACGTTTCGAAGGATATCTGAGAACGGAGGTTTTGCAATTCCTGTCTAATTGGGTGGGTAGCTCCTTGCGGTTTTAGAGAATACTTTCGACCCTCCGACCTCCGACCCGCCGACCTCCGACCCTCCGACTTCCGACCCCTCTACCTCTGACCCCTCCGACTTCCGACCCCTCCGATTTCCGACCCATCCGACCTCTGTCAGTCTGATCCGACCCGACCTGCTCTCGGTCCGACTGGCGCATGACCAGAGCAAAAAAGTCCCGCCGTGAGAAGTCCGAGTACAATTGTAAGAACAGTTTTACCTGCACTTTCGTCCGCGACCCGAAAAAAGCCGATGAACCCGCCAAGACCTAATCGATTACATAAGCGAAGCTCAACGAATCCTCGCCCGCTTACTCGAACTCTCAAAAACGAACGTCGAGTTAGACAAAGCCGCTCAGGTCGCCAAGATAAGCCTCCACAAAGCGCACTTCCATCTGATTGACGCACAGACGCTGCTGACATCGGGTATCAATCGCCAGTTTCAGAGTCAGCTCAGAGAAGAATTAGGTAACTCGAAAGAGTCAACAGAGTAAACTTTTTCCTTCGATCCAATGTCACAACAAAGACCTGTTGATCCGATCACGAACGCAATAATGCAAATGTTGCAAGAACAGCGCAACTTTATGCAAGAGCAAGCTAGGGTCCAGCAACTGCTGTTTCAGTCGATCCAGCAACCCCAAGCGCCTGTTGTTCAAGCGACTGCGCCAAAGGAACTCAGTGCCGAAGGCCTGTCAATGCCCAAGTTTGATGGGAAATCCGATGTTGCCGACTTCTTCTTTCGTGCGAAGCTCTACTTCCAGTCAAAGAACATCGCGTATGAAAATTCCACGAAGCAACAACGTCCTCTGTCCTTGCTACTCGCAAGTCTGACTGGTGCAGCAGACCGTGGCTGACCTTGAGCGATTCTTGACGAGAGCGTTTACTGCTCCGGATCATCAGAGCAACTTCGAGCCCAGCTTCTTCGACTCCGACAAACTCAGTTCAGCTGCCTTGACGACTATGTTGATGCGTTCCGGCGCATCCTCGGGCGCGTCACAGACATGTCAGAGATCGATAAGGTGATGCACTTCCAGAAAGGACTGACCACTGAGATCCGTAAACCGGTGAAGCTTCACCAATTTCGCACGACGACTGAAGCAATCACGTTTGCGCTAAAGTACCCACGCCCCCACCAGATGTAGTTGAGGCGCAGCAAGAACAATCGTGCGCAGCCTCGTCATCCGGTGCAACGATCATTTCCGCGTCCATCGTTTCCGCGTCCAGCTCACCGCCGCCACAGGACGAAGGTCCTACGCCGATGGAGATCGACAACTCGCGCATGATCTCGAAAGAGGAATGCCGAGCAAAGAATTTGTGCTTCTACTGTCGCAAGCCTGGTCATCGCCTCAATGAGTGCAAGAAACGTCAACTGAAGAACAAGTCCCTCCGCATCAACATGGTGATGTTGCATGGTGGACAGTCCAACGAAGACAGTGTGACGAAGCGGGTCTTCCAATCGCGCTTCTTCGCGTCACAAGGTTCGCGGCTGCCTGAGGGGGGTTGCCTCGTTCTGCTTGCTTCTTCTCTTGACTTCACACTGCGTACCCAGACCGCGAAGGGAGTTCGGTCTTCACAATCCACGCGTGGGCCTTGTCGCGGAAGCACTCGCTGCTGTTGCYGCGTGGTGAACGCGTTCGATGGACTTGTCTTCAGCGACGCGTTCGGTTGGGGTCTTCTGCCGCGGATACTTCGACGAGGCAGAAGCAGGTTAGTTTGCAGGAGATCTAGTTAACTCCCTTGGCAATACGCGTTCTCGTTCTTCGTATACTTTAACGAGCCCTCAGCTTAGGCACGGGCGGTTAGTGAGAGTCTTCCGCTTCCTGTCGCGCTCACCTGCTTTGCCTGGCCTCCTGCAGTGGGCTCAGCACACTTGGGGGAGGCGAGGGACTTGGGTGGTTGGTGGAAAGTTTGGCTCTGATTGTTCTGTTTACTTTGGACCTCCAACCTCTGATACTTGATGGAAGTCTATTATGACTTGCTGACGACGCAGCTGTTGCCGGCAATTCAATCGACTTGGCAAGGGCGCAAGACGATTCGCCTCCAGCAAGACAATGCCAGCCCGCACATTGTTGCGAAGCGTGCGATTGCCGATGCCGGGCTGGCAGATGAAGGATGGCGTCTCACGGTTTGCTAACAGCCCGCAAAGTCTCCGGACTTGAACATCCTCGACCTGGGGTTCTTTCGCGCCATTCAGTCGGTGCAGCACACTAAACGAGCTTACGCCATCGCCTCACTGATTGCGGCGGTGGACGAAGCCTTCAAGGAAATGTAGGTGCGTACGCTGGAGAAGTGCTTCTGGACACTACAGGCAGTGATGGAAGAGATCATGCAACTACAACTTACCCCGCGTTCAGTCGCGTCATTTCCCTGATGGCCAGTTGCCCCATGCATTGAAGTGCTCTGAGGCAGCTTATTCGTGCGCAATTGATACCTTAAACAGCGCCGATAATAAATAATCCGTAGGTTGGTTTAGCCTAATTAATACCATCACTCCGTCTGCTGCATCGTAATTGGCTAAGATTCTGGCGGTAACCCATTTGCGGGGAAAAACCCTAACCACATTTGCACTCGTTTCCTGACCCGGGACACCGCGCAGTGGCTGTTGAGTGCGATTGGGCGACTCCTGAGTCTTTTTTGCGTCGGGTCATGTTATCTCTCATTTCTCTCTGCGGGAGTGGGATTTGTTCACGGGATGCCAGGAATTGGCTTTTAATTACCACGAAATGTCCTCGGAATTGCTAGAATTTGCACTGTGCTTCTGCGCCGCGACAGCGCGTTGAACGACGCACACAATGAGCCCTGCGGCGGCGGCAGGGACGCTCTGGATCACGTGCTGTGCCCTGCTGTCCAAAGTGCACATTCTTGACTCGGGCAGAGTAGTATTTATCTGCTCCCATCGTCGGAGATTTCGCCACAACCGCCCCTGTCCTGGGTGTACGTCCGCCTGCAGGGAGGTCTCGCAAGACACCTCGACCGTCCAAGCCGCCAGTTATCCGCGTTCTTCCCGTCATCTTTGCCCGCGTTCGTCTCTCGCGCACTTCTCCAGTCCATCGTCGACACGCGTGTCCCCAGTCCAGCCCTCATGCTGTAGCCAGGATACGCGTTCGGATGTTTGCGACTTGAGCTGCCGTCGTGCCCCCGTCATCGTCGAAGATGTCTAACACGTTGTCCGGGAACTCAATCGACTTCTCCGCTCGCGACATTAAGCTCGAAGAGGAATCGGCGACTTCGTCCAACTGTGCCAGCGGGTTCGTGCTCACGTCGAAGCACTCTTCCTTCGTGTTATGGCGTGCCAGCTTAGAACGAACCGCGAGTGCCGGGGTCGCGTGAACAGAGAAATCCTTGATCGCGCTCTTCATTCGCGTGTCACCTTGAGTGTCAACGGAGAAGCACGGCGAGCTTGGCCCCCCGCTATCAAACGTTGGACGTGGCTTCACGAAGACATTTCTATATCCGTGGGCCGTCGCCCTGCTGTCCAAGCGTTTGTGGATAGTCGTTCCCGCGCGTACCATCTCTTTTCGCGATTTCTCAGCCAACTTCGCCTAGTCGGCGGCCCGAGCCGTAAAGCCAGCCAACAGCAACATTCGCGCGATCTCGCTCACCAAATCGAGCGGATACGAGAGTTACAGTCGCGGCTGGATCACTTCGAGAGGTCTCGGAGGAATATCGAAACCCATCGCGTTCATGATATCCGAGGCTTCAAAGAACTTCACCATCGTCGACTTCTAGTACGTGTCGACAGAACTCTGGCCAGTCGCGAGACCGGTGGGGCCCATCGTGAGCGAAGCAACGCGCGGTGGCGAAGAACCGAAGCCTTGTTCGACTTCAGATACGCGTGGCTTCGCGAGTGGCGGACGTCCTTGGGACGTCGACGCCGCTGCTCCTTCCTTATTCCGTGCGCCGGCGGAGCTTGCATCCGGTGTCACGACAGCAACAGCAGAGGGCTTCTCTTCCAACTTCTCACCCATGTCTTGGCTGGACGATCCTGAGACCGCAGGAGGCCAGGCATAGCAGGTGAGCGCGACAGGAAGCGGAAGACTCTCACTAACCGCCCGTGCCTAAGCTGAGGGCTCGTTAAAGTATACGAAGAACGAGAACGCGTATTGCCAAGGGAGTTAACTAGATCTCCTGCAAACTAACCTGCTTCTGCCTCGTCGAAGTATCCGCGGCAGAAGACCCCAACCGAACGCGTCGCTGAAGACAAGTCCATCGAACGCGTTCACCACGCGGCAACAGCAGCGAGTGCTTCCGCGACAAGGCCCACGCGTGGATTGTGAAGACCGAACTCCCTTCGCGGTCTGGGTACGCAGTGTGAAGTCAAGAGAAGAAGCAAGCAGAACGAGGCAACCCCCCTCAGGCAGCCGCGAACCTTGTGACGCGAAGAAGCGCGATTGGAAGACCCGCTTCGTCACAACAGTTGTGTCGTCGATGTGCTCGAAACCATCAACATCAACGTGTCAGTGGTGAAGCCACGCACCCAGGCGGACAACAAGCGGTTTTGTGTCGACGGTTTGCTTCACGGCAACCCTGTTCGTATTCCGATCGACAGTGGTGCCGATCACAACCGGATTCGTCCAGCTTTGGCTCAAAACAAGATCGACAAAGTTGAGATGTCTGCTGGACGCTTTGATGGCAGCACGACGACTCCTCGCAAGGTGTCACGTTGCTAGGAGACCGTTACGCTGCAAGCCAAGCGTTTCAAAGTCAGCTTCGTAGAGGGGCGGCTTGCTGAGCATCACGACATGATCTTGGGTAATCCATGGTTGACAGGTGTCAATCTCCGGATCGATTGGAAGAATCGTTTGATGGAGTTTAGAGCTTTGATGGGTTCGGAATGTGAAGATTCGACCACCGATCGTTCGGTCTGGGAAGCTGAAGACTTCAAGAAGAAACTGACCAATGGTGGCTTCGCTGAGGTCTATCATCTGGTCGTCAAGTCCCCAGCCAAAGCAAAGGCGGTCCCGCCGGAGATACAGCAGTTGCTGTCTGAGTATGCAGAAGTGTTCCCGAAGGAATTGCCGCCGATCTTGCCACCAGAACGTCCATTTGAACGCGAAGTTGTGTTGAAACCTGGTGTGCAGCCAAGCAATCGAGCACCATTTCGACTGTCAAAGGTTGAACAGGATGCACTCGATAAGTTCGTCGCCGAATTGCTACGCAAGAACTGGATTGAAGTGTCTGACTCACCTTGAGTGTCCTACATCTTTGGTGTTCCGAAAAAGGATCCGGTCACTGGCAAGTTTCCGTCGCGTTTGGAATGGCTTCATTTCAATGATCCGAACATGGCCATACGTTGGGACATCGACTTCCGATACATCAACTCGATGTCCGAGGTGGCAAAGATTCCATTGCCACACATTGAAGAGCTCTTCGACCACATGGTTGGCGCCATCGGTTTCTCGCTGCTCAATCGCGCCAGTGGATATCATCAGATGCGCATGTCACCGTTTAGCAAGCCGTACACTGCTTTTCGCACCAATCACGAGATCTATTAGTGAAACGTCGCTCCCATGGGTTTGGCAGGAATGCCAGGCACTTGGACGCGTTTAATGAGAAGTCTCTTCAGTAAATTAGGGTTCTTTGTTGTCTACTTGGATGGCATTTGTGTGTTTTCACGCTCGAGGGAAGAGCATGTTGACCATCTTCGCCAAGTCTTCGACATCCTGCGCGACAACAAGTTGTACGCGCGTATGGACAAGTGTGACTTTGGTCAAGACTCGATTTTCTGGGTCATACCATCTCGTCCAAAGGACTGCAAGTCGATTCACGCAAGACTCGCGCAATTGATGAGTGGCCTGCACCGCAGAATGCGGAGGATCGCCAGCGCTTTCTCGGTCTTTGCCGGCTACTATCGTCGGTTCATCAACAAGTTTGCAGAGACGGCCCTGCCACTTCGTGCTTTGATCAAGAAAGATGTCCCTTGGGAATGGGGTGATGATGAACTCCGTGCGTTCAACGCGCTGAAGCTCGCGTTGCAACAAGCTCCGGTTCTTCGACTGCCCGACTTCTCGGTTCGGTTTATCGTGACCACCGATGCCAGTCAATCTTGTGTCGGTGGTGTCTTGTCACAACTTCATGACGGTGAAGACCATCCGATCGCATTCTTCAGCAAGAAGTAGCGCAATTGGCCAGTTCACGAAAAAGAGCTGTTTGCCATCAAAATCGCACTGACACACTATCGTCATTACTTTCATGGCACCGAGTTCGATGTGTTCACAGAAAACTCTGCCTGTAAGTTCTTCTTGCAACATCAGCGTGTATCCGGCCGTTTGTGCTCGTTGGACTTCTTTTCGACGTTTCAGCTCAATTTGCACCATCGCCCGGGTGCGCTCAACGTCGTCGCGGATGCACTTTCGCGCCCGCCAGCCGCTCCTTCTCATCCTGGGGAGGATGTAGCCAAGTCTGATTCAGTCATCAGCGTCTCCGCCGCCCGCGTCAAGATGTGCGAAACCTGTTCGATGGTTGAATGTATCGCCGTTGAGTCATCGGTTCTCGGCCGAGAACAGCGGTTCAAGAAGTTTGCCCGCGCTTCGGTGCGCGATCAGCAAGTCTTGTTGGCTCAGAATGTTCCCGCCACGGAACTTAGCCATTCGGTTGGTGCTCCAAAGGATCAAATGAAGATCTGCGAAACGAATGTGGTGGAAGTCACGACTATCAGCACGATCCAGCTGGAGTCGTCCACCAAACATGCGTTTCAAGTGGCGTATGACAAAGATCCGCACTTCAAGGATATCTTCACTAGATCCAAGCAACACGACGACTATCAAGTCATCGATGGTCTTGTCTACTTGAAGTCTGAGAACAACGTCAGAAGACWGTGTGTGCCTCAAGCAACCAAGCTTCGTCTGRATGTTATCCATAATGTCCACGACTCAGCWATCAYGGCACATCCGGGKATCCGACGAACGCAACTCGCCGCAAATCAGTGGTACTACTGGMCAACSATGGATGAAGACATCCGTGCGTATGTGCAAAGTTGCGAATCGTGCATGCGATACAAGTCATTGACTGKTCGCAAGATGGGCAAAATGATTYCGATTCCGATTCCGTCCGAATGTTGGGAAGTTGTCTCGGTTGACTTCATTACTAACTTGCCGGTCTCAGATGGGTTCGACGCGATCATGGTCGTCGTCGACAAGTTGTCAAAGCGTCCCGTGTATGTTCCCACACACACAAACGCAACGGCTGAAGATACGGCTAAGCTGTTCTTCAATCAAGGCATCAGGCATTGCGGCATTCCAGCTGTAATCATTTCTGATCGAGATCCGAATTTCACGTCAAAGTTCTGGCCCGCGCTGCTTGAGATGATGAAAATTAAGTCAGCGATGACGACGGCACATCGGGCACAAGCCGATGGGCAAACAGAGCGCCAGAACAGAACTTTGGAAGATTCTCGTCGTTGTTCGATCTCGTATCATATGGCTGTGGTGGAGGGCTGGCCTTGTCCGTGAGAACTAAGCCGCTCTCTGCCACAAAACCGGCACGTTCTTCGGCCTCTTGGGCCTTCTTCTTGGTCTTCGACATCTTGAACGTGCGCGGGGCCTCAGTTCTTGGCTCCTCAGACTGACGCCTGGTGTTCATCGACGCTAGGTTGACTGGTTGAAGTGGGGTGCTTGGACCTGGAGGAGCAGACGGATGGTCTTCGGCTACTTGGATCCTCTGGGTCTTCAGCTTTAACGGACGGATGGTCTTCGGCCGCTAGCAATGTTGGCGTAACTTCTAGGGTAGTACTTCGCTTGCAGCGGGATCCCTGTGACTGGATCCACGCTGGTTCCTCTTCGTAGTGCACGTATATACGCACACGCAATGTCCAATACTTACGGTGGGCTCGGAGACCCACGCACCCTCCTAGAGGATGCAGCGACTTGAGTGAGCCTCGAGCGGCACCCGGGTTGTGAGGCCGGGTGTCAGAAGCTGTGTCCGCGGTGGGGCCTAAACACTTCCCTCACGGCGGCACGCTCTAGAGCTTACCTTGCACGCGCGGCGCGGCGGGGCCAAAACACTTCCCTCGCAGGCGCGGCGCTTGTGCAGGACAAAGCAAAACTCGGACTGTTATTCTCCACCGGTCGCCCGGTGGTTAGCTTTGCTACAAATGCAACCGCCGACGGCTCCGAGCCGTCGGCGCACTAATATACCTACTAATATTATCCTACTTATCTAAAACATGCAGAGAAACATATAACCACCAGGAACCAGCCTCACCCAACTTAGACTGTTCCCGCTGACCCGGATCCAACTGGATTCAGTCGGCCGGTGCCACACCCACTCGCCCAACATCTCCCGCAACCTGCTGGGACCATTCGCATCGTGATGACATGCCCGCCCACCGCACTACTCGCACTCTTCTTGACAGCTGCACGCGGCTGGATCCAGTGTGGGAGTCTCACACCCCCTGCATTCATGCTCGTGCATCAGCGTTGCGTCTGCTGGTGATCGGCACCTGACGATCACGCCGACGCAGGCCACCAAGTCCCTCGCTTCGCCACCGCAGTGGCCACGCTTACCAGCACCTACGCGATGCACCGATACCTCGAGCACCGGAAGATGCCTGCAACAAGCAGCCCTGTGCTTCCGCCTCGCAGCAACCGCCCAGCTGTCAATGCGATGCAGTGTTCTTCATCCACGTAGCACTCGAGAACCTTCCACAGCAACCCTGACATGTGCACCTCGCCAATGACGATGGCGTCAGCTCCAGCTGCGGCGGCACTGGATCCGCCTACTTCGTTCATCGTCTCCACCCAACACTTGGTCCCAAGCCGATTGGTAGCAGCGAACCTTGGTTGTTTGATCCATGCTTGGCAGTATGGAAGGCGTCAGAGCTCTCCATGCCCTCCGCAGTTGAATCCACTTGGTTAGCCGCCGGCTTGGAACATGAGGCTGTTCTGAGCATCCTCTCGATCTTGGATCCCCACACGCATCAGATCGTGTCAGGATATTCTTCTGTCGTCACCTGCGCCATGTCGCATGCCTCCTGGTGCTTCCCACTTGCGGGATCCGCTCGGGCCGAGCCTGGATTCTCTCACTCGTTGGCTCGGGTCTCCGAGCCGCACCCGGCCCGGATCTTCCCGCTGGACCGACCTATGGGACCGGATTCTGGGACCCGCCGCGGTTCTGGTCCCACCTGACACGTGTGGCGAGTGGTCCCAGGCTTTTCAGTACCGCTCCGCCACACTGGGACGAAGTTCGAAGTCCAACGAGTGTTTGTCACAAGTGTTGTAGTGCTTGCAAACACCCAGTGTCATCAGAAAGGCATCTTTGGGTCATCTCAGCCCTCGCTTCAAGGTCGACAAGTTGAAGAAGTATCGAAGCAACCCAGATCGATTCGAAGGAAGATCGATCACGAAGTCTAGTACGGTCGTCTTTGACGAAGCCGGTGAACGACCGTACATCTTTGAAGCTCTATTGCAAAAGAGAACTTTCAATCGCAAGCCAGTGTATCTGGTCCAATGGCACGGTTTGCGTGCACACGAGACGGCATGGGAACGCGAAAAGGTATCAAGCATGTCAGTCATTGGCAAAGTCTGCTCAAAGACTTGCGCGAACGCCAAGCCGAAGCTAGATCGCAAAGGGCAGCTAGAGCTCCCACTAGAGCACAGCCACTTGCAAATCTGCCATTGACCACGTACCTCGCTACAGTGAGCTTCAATCGCTTTTGGTAGGTGGCCAATCTGCGTTTACGTTTAATGGCCGCGCGTGGCCATTTGGTCATTGCCGCTGCCCGAATGGAGCGGCCGTCCGACTGCGGCCAATTTGCTGGGTCGTTTGGTCAACATGGTTGTGAGTTTGGTCATATTAAGAATTAAATGGTGTAGATAGAGACCATGGATTCACAACAGGCAGCCCCGGGTGGCAACCCTAATTCACAAACCAATTCACACAATCTGAGTCTGACAATTCATCTGTTGTGTGAGAAACCGTTGCCAATCGACCCGATCGATCACATGGAGAACGAGGCGCCAAGTGAGTTTTTCCTGCGTGAGAGCTTGCGTACGCGTCCATCAAAGACCATAAGCACCTACAAAGTCCCACAAAAACGCTACCGTCTGTGGGCGACGCAAGATTTCGGTGATGATCGGGCAGATGGACCTCAGTATGTGCGCTACTGGACAGACGTCCTTGCGCACACCAACAAGCGCGGTAAAGATGAGAAATTGGGACTCCCGTCGACGCTAATTCACGTGAATGCAATGGTCGAGCTGTACAATTCCCAAGTGTCGGTGTTGCCACCAGGTGTGCTGCTGCCAGAACATCCACGCAATCGATCTGTCAAGCCGTTCCTTGCGATCTACCGGCGTGACCAAGACAACAAACTGAAAGCCTAGCGCGTACGCCACGGCATCAGCACCATGCTCGATGGATACACGATGAACCAGCATCGCAGACTATGCCAACACTTGCTCAAGCAGAACACGATCGAAAGCTTTCGGACCCGGGCGGACCACATGATTGCTGATGGCACGATGTTGCGCGGCGATGAACGACGTAACGCAGCCCTGTGTGATTTGTACTCCTTAGAGCTTGATGGGAGTGTAGTGGTTTCACGTCAACGGAAACTCAACAAGTGCGGTCGAATTGAATATGGGTCCGTTCTACGCCATCGAGAACCTGATCTTTGTCCAGTCAGCCCGCTGTTTCTGTATCCGCTCGAACCCGACCGGTTTTGAGCGCACGGTGACGGCTGCTGGCCGAACCTGTTCCGAACCTGTTCCAAACCTACTCAGGTTCCGCACACCGCCAGCAAGACACAGCTCCTGCACACACAACCACAACCGAGTCAGCCGCAAACCGGTTCCAAACCCGCTCGAACCCGACAGGGTTTCGGTCGCTGGCCGAACCTGTGCCGAACCGGTTCAATAATCCTGAGCTGATTTGTGAACTCAAGCTAATCACAGTTGACCTACATGCACAAAAACGAATCTCTGACAAAGCTTTCAAGTCTATCATTGTAAATTCGCCATGCCCAATATAGAGGAGAAGATAGTTAATAATATGATCCTCTTAAATCCGAAACTATCGACATATACTAAATACGACACTGCTCCGCGTCAGAAGTTCGACCGGGTTTGGAACAGCCTTGCGGCTGAATCGGTTGTGTTTGTGTGTGCAGGTGCTGTGGTTTGCTGGCGGTGTGCGAAACCTGAGTAGGTTTGGATCAGGTTCAGCCAGCCGCCGTCACCGTGCGCTCAAATTGAGTGCTGCTGAAGGAACGCGCGCAGCGTGCCCGCGCTGGCGGCCGTTGAGAACTTGGCGAAATCGCTGGCACTTCGTTGTGGGTCACCACTAGCATGTCATCTAACTCCAACGACAACATGATCGTGCGATTCAGTCTGATGTGTGACGTACGATCGGTGATGATCATCGTGATGATAATGTGCCAGTGAAACGCGTACAAAAGGTGAATAATTGCGATGGTAGACAAACGACGTGGATTTCAACACAACACAAACCCAACGACTACGACGACAATCCACACAAGCTGTTCAACACCACCAAATCAAACTAGTAGTAGCCACCACCGCCGCCGCCGCCACGCAAGTTGTTCATCGCGCCGGCCGCTTGGCCGACCATGTTGGCGATCCCTCCGGCCATGTTGGCGATCTGCCCGATGTCGATACCACCGCTGGCCCCGCCGGTGCCTCCACCATAGCCGCCTCCTCCTCCTTGAGCAGCACCGCCACCACCTCCACCGTAGCCGCCAGCGATGCCTCCGATGCCGCTCATGATTTTTCCTGCAATGTCGGTGATCATGCCGAACGTCTCAGCAGTCTCCGCAGCCTCCGCGGCATCTGCTGCGTTGGCTGCGTTGGCAGCGTTGGCTGTGGCTTGGGACGCTATGGGGAGCGAGAAGTGCTGTCACGCCGACCACAGCTAGTGTGAGTATCTTGGTGGTGGAGACCATGCTGGATAGTCACCGCTTGATGTCGATGCGTGTTGCTGGGATTGAAGGCACACAGATGTGTGTGTGTGTGTGTGTACGAGTTGCTGGATGGTAAGCTCTCTTGGTTTGATGAGAAGAAGTGCACGCGCGCTGGACGAATCGAGAATGACCAGCAAGTGGCATGTCTGCAATCGTTGCGTGTGATTGACACTTCAGGTGAGCTCAGTCTTCTGGTGTCCCATCTCCGCTGCGTGCGCAACGGATGCAGGTGAGCTGGCAAGGGAGCAGTTGTCGTTGATTGGGGGCACTGAATGAATGCCACAGGTTAGTCGACCATATGGACAAACATGGCGGGGTCAATGGGTGGTTCTTTTGTGCAACCTGCGGAAGCAACACTGGTCCCAACGGGAAACTCAAGCGCTTCAGATGTTGTGGGATGAACAGGCACGACACGTTGGGATGTTGAGGCGGATGATTCTGAACAGCTTTCGCTGCGTGTTCCATGATTTTCAGCTGTCATTCACAGGCCAAGTGTTGCAGTGATGTTGTTGGAATAGAGACATCTACAAAGGCTGGTCGATGGTCTATCTCTACGTTCCTGGCTGAAAGAACCGCAAATGCAGTAATCATTTGGCACTTGTGCTTGCGCTGCTTCGGCGTCCTGTCGTGATCCCTAAATATTGTGAAAGAAACAAAGCCGACAACGAAGCTGGACCGATCGAGCAGCTGGTTACGGACGGATGTGGGAGAACTGCACACGTCCCACTATTGCTCGGCATCCTCCTCTGGCGCGCTCTGCACGCGGAGATCCTAAGCCACTACCACTCCAGTCTGGACGGCCATTCACGAGCAAGTTGTCTCGGCGTTGGCTCAGACGGCGCGGTACAAGAATATGCTCATGCGTTGGTGAAGGCTGTCTTCAATGTTTCTTCGAGCTTGGTAACGTGGATTCCTTAACTGCAAGGGCCTTCGCTTGATGTGGGTTACTAGCTAATGCGGTGGATTCACACTCAAACGACACTGTATTCTCACAGTTCTCAAAATCATCTCGCTCCGCGGAACTCTGGAGGAATACATCACAGCAGTATCAACTACGACCGAGGCATTTAGCGCCTCCTAGCCTCCATTGGGTTGTTGACCACATCCGACACGCCCCGCAGCGCTCCGGATGCCGTGCCCGCCACGGAGTTCACCAGACCTGTCGCCATGTTGCCAGTGCCTGGACCCAGCACCTTCTGCGCCAGTCCGCCAAAAAATGACCGAGCCAGTCACATCTACCAGTCCATCGGTGATGCTGGCAGCTTGATCGGCAACTCCGAAGACGTCAGCGACGCTCAGTCCTGCTTGGCTGGACTTGACCGGCACCGCCCGCGGTAGCGCCACCTACTGCAGCTCACCACCTCGAGATGGTGCTGGTGCGGTGCCCAGAGCCGGTTGAGGCGCCACTGCTGGAGCTGGCTGGACGGCGGGGGCTGATTTTCCGTCAGCGGCCGCGGGCGCTGCACTGGCAGCGGGAGCCACCGTTGGTGTGGACGCGGCGTTTGGTGCAGCAGACGCTGGTGCTGCGCCGCCGCCTGCGAGCGGAACACAGTTGACTGCGCATACCACGACACAATGTCAATCACCAATGCACGCTCTGTGATACACACAACGTGCGAGAAGGACGTACGCCAGTACGGCCACTTGGCAAAGTGCACAGCAAGCCACAATGGCCCAGCAGGACAGGAGCTGAGTGCTGCGGACTTCACGGCTCTCATCGGTTCAGGCTCACGTATACGGGATATTGTGGACGTCCGATGCCATGAAGAAGGACACATTTGGTCAAGCAGGCCTATCCGCTCCGCGATAACTTGCGCCGCGTCCCAGCTCGCGCTCCTAGTCAGCCGTCTGTGTGCTTCCTTCCCCCAGCTGCTCACGTGCCCGCTCCTACGGACCCAGCWCATGACGCAACCCGACGGGGAACATATCGTGGAACTCGTATCGATCGACCGTCACCCTACGTTGCAGCGCACCGCTTGCAGCACCGGCAAGCAAGATCGGCACCCTATCAGACATACCTCGCAAGTTCGCAATGTTGCACGAGCCTGGTTTCAGAAGAGCGACAGCATCGGCCTTCACCCAGACATCGGCCCAACCCTCAAATTTATGGGGCACACCCGCCAGTGCACATCACGTTCAAGAGAGCCAAGCAAGCGCTGAAGCCCCCAATCCCGACGACGGAGCCCCGAGCCACCGCTGCCGAGGAGGTGCGACACGCACTCGCTCATCAAGAATGGCAGCATGTTCACGCCACCACGCAGGCAACCGCCGCGGAAGTCCAGTTGTGGGTGCGGCTGCGCTCCGAGAAGTGGCCACAATGGAACCACACGTCTGAGGACACCTCCTGCTCCTGCAGGGCCCCACTGAAGGATCCGTTGCATCAGGCGTGGCTTTGCCCCAAGGCGCGCACCTTATGGGCAACGTTACGCCACACCTGGAGAGGCCAATTCGGCAACCTCACGGACCACGACTGGTGCCAAGCAGTCTTCACGCTGCGCCCACCACCAGAGCCAGACGCCGTTGCTCAAGCGCAGCGCCCGCGCCCTGGCCATCGAGAGCCCGAGGAGACCCCGGAGACCGAGCGCCAGTATGTCCAATTGGCCTGGGCGGCCGAAGTCCTCGTCACACTGCACCACATCTGGCGCCGCCATTGGGGCGACGACATCACGCGAGCCCACTCTGCCGGCCTCATGCAAGCCATCCTCATCCAGAGCCTCCAAGCCCGGCGCTCTCACCTATACACCACAATCATGCACAAGGCCCTCCTTGCGCGCATCCTCCGACGGATCCCAGTTCAAGCAGCGCCGGTCGCAGCGCTTCAGGAAACACGCCACATGCTCCAGGCCCAACCCTCGGGTCACTCACACCCCGTGCCTGAGCAGCAACAGCCCGTCTCCCGGAAGCGACCAGCCCCCCTCCCCCCCCACCCCAGGTCCCCCGCAGGATATGTATCCCGTGCGCGGCACCTCACCCCGCCGGCGCCTCGGCGACATACGCGCCCACTTCCAGCCCACGTAGTATAGATGCATATTAGGCTAGATACTTTATCATCTCGGACGCACGTACTAGACCAACAACAACAACAACAAGCACAGCAAGCCACAAGAACTGCATCTGCTTGGCGCCACGGCACTGGTTGACGTCGATCTGAAGCTTGGCAGGGTACGCTGAGCCGAAGGTGCCGAGGCAGTCGTTGTCGTGCATCACGAGTTTGTCGTCGCACCAGACTTCACAAGGGCCCTGTGAAGAAGACGCGCACGATACAGGTCCGTTCCAGTACAGTAACGCCAGCATTCCAACGACAGCGTCAGCGTCAGCAACCGCATCCTGCATGATCCTACATGATGCGAGACCTGGAATCCGCAGCGGTAGCCCGGGTTGCCAAACCATAGCGTACCATCCTCCGGCAACGCGACTGGCGCGGCATTCGGGTCGTAGAACCCACACATTTGGTCGGTCACGCCGGCAAAGTGCGGGATCATATCTTTTGAGTGCTGCTGGAAGAACGCGCGCAGCGTGCCCGCGCCGGCGGCCGTTGAGAACTTGGCGAAATCGCTGGCACTTCGTTGTGGGTCACCACTAGCATGTCATCTAACTCCAACAACAACATGATCGTGCGATTCAGTCTGATGTGTGACGTACGAACGGTGATGATCATCGTGATGATAATGTGCCAGTGAAACGCGTACAAAAGGTGA
>NSDO01000228.1:38532-72176 GCA_002286825.1 Lagenidium giganteum | reverse complement strand
TGAAAGCCACAGGTTAGTCGACCATATGGACAAACATGGCAGTGTCAACGGATGGTTCCTTTGTGCAACATGCGGAAGCAACACTGGTCCCAACGGGAAACGCAAGCGCTTCAGATGTTATGGGATGAACAGGCACGACACGTGGGGATGTTGAGGCGGATGATTCTGAACAGCTCTGTGTGCCTTCAATCCCAGCAACACGCATCGACATCAAGCGGTGACTATCCAGCATGGTCTCCACCACCAAGATACTCACACTAGCTGTGGTCGGCGTGACAGCACTTCTCGCTCCCCATAGCGTCCAAGCCACAGCCAACGCTGCCAACGTAGCCAACGCAGCAGATGCCGCGGAGGCTGCGGAGACTGCTGAGACGTTCGGCATGATCACCGACATTGCAGGAAMAATCATGAGCGGCATCGGAGGCATCGCTGGCGGCTACGGTGGAGGTGGTGGCGGTGCTGCTCAAGGAGGCGGAGGCGGCTATGGTGGAGGCACCGGCGGGGCCAGCGGTGGTATCGACATCGGGCAGATCGCCAACATGGCCGGAGGGATCGCCAACATGGTCGGCCAAGCGGCCGGCGCGATGAACAACTTGCGTGGCGGCGGTGGCGGTGGTGGCTACTACTAGTAGTAGTAGCCACCACCGCCACCGCCGCCACGCAAGTGGCGGCGTAGGCTACTACTAGTAGCCACCACCACCACCGCCGCCACGCAAGTTGTTCTTTGGTCGTGTTTAACAGCTTGTGTAGATTGTCGTCGTAGTCGTTGGGTTTGTGTTGTGTTGTAATCCATGTCGTTTTGCTATCATCGCGATCATTCAACTTAATCGGCCTTTGAAATCCCCGTGTGCGAGCTCCGCAGCAACGAAGGAATATTCGAATCCCCTACAAGACTGAGCCGCGTCGTGCGCGATACTTCTCCCGGCCAGGTCAATGATGCCACGAACTGAAGACAAGATGCAAACGCTGGTCATTTCGGATGTGTAGTCGTCGTACGCGTGATGAGGAAGTTGCCTTTGATACACACAAGCATCAATAGGCAGTGAAGGACCCAAACGCCGTGCTGAAGACGTGTGAATCGCCCAGAAACGCAGTACCACGGGTTTCGAAGCACAAGTAGTGCAATATTTGCTGTTGATCATCAAAACAACGTGCGCGGGGGGCAGATAATCAAGAGAAATCGGCATCATAAAGGATGTAGATGTCGTGTTGGCCTCCCTCCATTTCTATTTCTGGTAGGTTAATTGCAAGAGGGTGCTTGGGTCAAATCTAATATAAAATACTCGGCGGAAAGTATACTCTTGATATTGTGCGACCTTCGTGTCACCTCCCAATTGAGTTATTGGGAGAAGTGAAGCATCTTGCCCACGCGGACCAAGATGGAGAACACGCTGGAGAAGCTGCAGCACGAGCGCGCTCAACTGCAGAACAACGTGCTCGAGATTGAGGACAACGATCGCAAGGCAACTGCACAGCGAGTCCAGGCGCTCAAGGAGTGCTACGAGGAACTGGAGCTCGTTGCGGCTGCCGTGGCTCCGCCGACACAACCGGAGGATGGGATGCGGAATCCAAACCCAGCGGTGCTCACAGGCGAGTTCTACGCCAGCTATTTGGTGGTGCTGCTGCTCTCAAAGAACTTGTACGTTGCCGCTGTATGCTCCCTTGTCTTGTGGTGGTGATCGCTCACGTTGTTGGCAGGAACGACGCGCGATTTCTGTGGAAACGCATCGCGCCGGAGACGAAGCAAGCGTCGGCGCCGTTGAAAGCCGTGTGGGAGATCGGCAAGGCCCTCTGGACACGGTGAGCTCTACACAAGACCCGTCAGCATATGTGCATTGGGATTTATCCTAAGTCATTCACTGCGTTTTCTTGTTCATCCAGGAACATCGCCAGAGCCTACGAAATGATGGATCAGCCATGGCCAGGAGAGCTGCAGCAACTGATCGGCCATTTGCGAGGTGAGCACACCAAAGTTGTTGTCCTTATCGGTCCATTGACCATCCGGCGCTTGATATTCATCTGAATTCTGTGCCGCAGTGTCGACTCGTGCTTCGATGGCGGAGCTCTTGAGCGTCGCATACTCCAAGTTGTCGTTCAATGACGCAGCCCAGGCGCTCGGGTTTGCGCAACAACAAGATCTCGTTGCATGTGCGTCGCGGGACCCGCTGTCCGACCAGATGTCACTGCAACGCAACTGACCATCGCTTGGACTGTGTTGCTGTGGCAGATTGCGAGGATTTGAAGTGGCAAGTGCACACGTCGGAGCAGCTCCTGCAGCCAGAGCCGCTGGCTCACAATCCCAGCCACTCCATCACGCTCCAGCAGCTGGACGACCTCGCCCAGCACGTGCTCCATCTGGAGCAGAACACTGTCATGAAGCTGCCATGAACAGCGCTTGCCTGTCCACGTCCAGCTCGTCCAATCCATCCAAGCGCTCATTGGTCCAATGCACGTGCTTGATTGAGCTGGATCGTCGTCCTCATCCTCGGATGGGATGGCCACAACCGGGCGCCATCTTGTTGTCATGTGCCAGAACTCGTAGCTCTTTTCTCCTCGCCAATGCTAAAACACACACCATTCGTGTGTGGAATCAGAGTGCGCGGGCCTTTCTGTGGCGCATAAAACACAACCAATTGTCGCACTTGCAGCTGCGTGGCCCACAGCCACAAGAACGATCCAGTCATCCCGAGGCCGCTGGATCCATGGCCAGCCAGTGGATCCGGATCGTCCAGTGACCAGGGAGGGGGAAAGGTGCGGTGGTGGATTGTAGTGTGTGCCACACTACCATCTGGCCAAGTGGCAGTTGCTGCCGAAGATCGGTACCCGCACCACTCCCGAATCGGACACCAAGCCGCCAGCCACCAAACGAAGCAAGCCACACACCGCCAAGCACCACCGCCGCCACGATGGGAGACTACGGGCAATACATCGTGCCGAAGGCCGAGGAGATGATTAACTTCAAGGTGGGGCAGCCAGCCGAGTCGATGTTGCCGCTCGACAAGCTGCGCGAGTGCGCGGCGCTCAAGTTCGCCGAGACCGACCCAATGTTCCTCCAGTACGGCCACATCATGGGCTACCCCAAGTTCCGCAAGTCGCTGGCCGAGTTCCTGACCAAGGGCTATGGCGCGACCGTGGATCCGGAGAAGCTGTTCATCACCAACGGCGTCACGGGCGGCATTGCGCTCATCTGCTCGCTGTTCCTGCAAGCCGGCGACCTTGTGTTCATGGAGGAACCGACGTACTTCCTGGCCTTGAGCATTATGAAGGACTTCAAGATCAACGTGCGTCAGGTACCTATGGAGCAGGACGGCCTCGATGTTGTGAAGCTGGAGGCGCTGCTCAAGCGCGGCATTGTGCCCAAGATGCTGTACACGATCCCGACGTGCCACAACCCAACGGGACGTACGTTGTCGGCGGCCAAGCGCAAGAAGCTCGTGGAGCTCAGTGTGCAATACAACTTTTTGTTGGTGGCTGATGAAGTGTACCAGTTGCTGTCGTTCCCACATGTGACCCCGCCACCACCGATGTTCACGTATGACACGCACGGCACGGTGTTGGCGCTGGGATCGTTCTCTAAGATTCTTGCTCCAGCGTTGCGTCTTGGCTGGATCCAGGGATCCAAGGCACTGCTGAAGAAGATTTGCGACTCTGGTCAGCTTGACAGCAGCGGTGGCATCAGTCCTGTCATCTCAGGCATTGTCCACGCCGCGATCACGTCGGGCAAGCAGCAGGAACACTTGGACTTTGCCGTCCAGACTCTGTGGAAGCGAGCAGACGCGCTGATGAACGAGCTCAAGCGCAGTCTGCCTGAAGGTGTGACGTTTGAGATCCCACATGGTGGATACTTCGTCTTGGTGCGCTTGCCAGAGAACATGAACGCGGTGGATCTGCTGCCGATTGCACAGAAGCACAAGGTCATGTACCTGCCTGGTGCGTCGTTCAGCGAGTCGATGAAGAACTTCTTGCGCTTGAGCTTCTCGTGGTACGACTACCCTGATCTCGAGCTCGGTGCGCGTCGTCTTGGTGACGCCATTCGCGAGTACAGCGCGACGCTTGCGTCCAAGCCGGCGCCTGCTGCCGGTGCGACTTCTGCGCATCCGCATGCCCTGAGCGTTGCTGTCCATGGCGCAAACGGTCGTTTGGGATCGTTGATTGTGGCGCAGCTTCAGCAGCAGGCAGGTGAAAACCACTTGGTCGCGTACGCCGGTGCTATTGACCTGCGCAAGAACTCTTCGCCAGCCCTCAACACTGTGGACGTGATCATTGATGTCACGCTGCCAGAAGGCACCAAGTCGCTGATCTCGTGGCTGCTCTCTCAAGACAAGGCGACGCTGAAGAACGGCAAGTTCCCGCCTTTGGTCGTGGGCACCACTGGCTCCTTGCCACAGGCTCAGCTTGAGGAGTACGGACAACACGCTCCTGTGCTGCTCAAGTCCAACTTCTCTGTCGGTGTGCCACTCGTCTGCGACCTGATCAAGAGCGCTGCGTTCAAGCTGCCAAGCGAAGGCTGGAACGTGGAAGTGAGCGAGATGCACCACACGAAAAAGCTGGACGCTCCTTCTGGTACGGCCAAGACCATCGTCAAGGCCCTCGTGTCGACTGGTGCCGCATGCACTGGCACAACTGGCGATGTTCCAACGCACTCGCTGCGCTTGGGCGACGAAGTCGGATTGCACACCGTCATGTTTGCTGGCCCGGGCGAGCGTATTGAAATCAAGCACCACGCGACGAGAAGGGAAGTGTTTGCCATTGGCGCCGTGCGGACAGCGAAGCAGGCTGCTCACGCAGCCAACGGTGTCCACGTGGATTAATTTCCGAAGCAACACTTCTCGCTCGAGCGCTTGGTAGCGCTGAAATTTTAATGAAATCTCTTGTGTTGTGAAATGGCGATAGACTTGTGCATATCATTGATATGCAAGATGAGATGCGAGAATATTGAAAGTCATCGGCGATTTGCATTGTTTCACCACGCGACTCGCAAGGATAGGTCGTATGGACGGATTTGCAAGCGTGCGTTACTGGCTGCTGTCATGTCTACACACGAATCCGCTTGCTTGCTGTGATCGAACATGAGTGTAACCTTGTACGTGGGGTGTACATCAGTTGTGCTGCTTTTGCCACGCGACGACGTCACGGTACTTGATGGCTCCTCCGAAGATGTCCAAGGCGCTGCCAATGGACAAGTCGACCTGTTCGTAAGAAACATGTTCGCGCATTGGTCAGTCGTAGCTCCATGTTGAAAATGCCGTGGATGGTGGCTTGTGTTCCTCACCTTGCCATTGCCAACTCGCTGCACCAGCTCCAGATCTTCCAATGAGCTGGCTCCTCCTGCGTACGTGACCGGGATTGTACTCCACTTGCCAAGCAACTCAACAAGCTCAGTCTGTCGAGAAGGTCAAGGCACTCTCAAGATTAGATATCCAGCTAAGCAGCACAGTGGCGTATGGTGCGGAATGAATCACCTGAATGCCACACCGCTTTCCTTCCACATCCACGGCATGCACCAAGAACTCGTCACAATAAGCAGCAAGTCGATGGAACAACGCCTCGCTGTCATTTGCATCAGTACACAGACAGTTGTCAGCTCGATGGGTGATCATAGAACGCTTTGCTCAACTTACTCGATGGAGGTGCTGGTGAACTTTTGCCAGCGATCGGTCATCACGTAGAATTTGCCGTCTTCCGCCTTCTTGCGGCAGCTGAGATCCAGCACCAAGTGGTCCTTGCCCACTAAATCACGGAGCTTGGTCAACCGCTCATAGTCGATCTGACCGTCACGGAAGATGTACGACGTCACGATGACATGGCTCGCGCCATTGTCAATGTACAGCTTGCAGTTCTCGTCCGTGATGCCACCTACTCACACGCTGCTTGGTCAGAATCGCCATTGGCAAAGCACCACTTCGTTGCCAACCATGGCGCACGCGCACCTCCGACTTGCAAACCACCAGGATACGCTTGAAGAGCTTCCAGCGCGGCGGCCTTGTTGGCTTCAGAGGCTCCAAGCATGATCACGTGACCGCCTGGTACATTGTCTGCCTTGTACATGCTGCGTACGCCACACGATCACCATGTCATCATCCCCGTCGATGTGGCATGAGAGACAGAGAGATCGACCTCGTACCGAGCGAACTCTCCGGCGCTTTGCGACGCCACATAGTTGGTCACTGGCGCTTCTTGTCCATCCGTGAGCGTGGAGCCAACGATCTGCTTCACTTCGCCCGCGTGGATGTCAATGCACGGTCGGAACTTCATCGTGGCGCACCGAAGTGCCGTCTTGATGTCGCGCTTGAGAATGGTCACTGGTTCGAGCACAGGACCATCACTCTGGCTCCCACGAATTGTGGTCGGAAATAGTGTCGCTATATTTGGTCAATAGTGACATTGGTCGAGATGATGCTCATGCATGCATTGCTGTATGATGAGGATGCAAGCTTGATCGAACACTGGAACACACGTCGGGTGTGCAGGCACAATGACATCTACTGGACCAACAGACGAAGAATTGGCAAAGGCAATCGCGGCGTTGAAGAAGAAGTTGGGGGATTACTACGTTCAAGCGGTCCAAGACGCGATCAAGGCCGAGGAACAGCGCAAGTTGAAGCTCAAAAAAGTGACGACGCACCTTGAAGCAAAGCGCTGGGAGAAGAAGTTTGAGAAAGAGCGCAAGAACGAGAAGGAGCGACTGCAGCAGATCAAAGAAGACCACCAGCTGTTGCTGAGCGCGAAAATCGCGGAATGGAAGGCGCAAGGCGTCAACAGCAAGGACATCCCACCCATCGTGACGAAACGTATCGCAGACGCCACACTGGAACCACAACGTCAGACTGAGCAGCCCAAGAAGAAAATTTCTAAGGCGACGTTGGAGCGCTTGTCCACGCCGCGCGTGCCGACGGCGAAGTCCACGGATGCGAGAGGTAGGCACGCGGCAACCGCCGCATTTGTAACGTCGGCACTAGAACCTGTTGATGAGCTGACGGAGTCGGATGGCTTGAAGGGACGCGGCCTTCAAGTGCGACGTCGTCATCACCTCAGGTGGAGACATCACAAGAGGTTGCGTTCATGAAGGATGTGTATCGGAAAGAAGACATGCTCCGGTTGTATAGGTCGCACTCATTACCTGCGCTCAATGCTGAGAACCTCAAAGCGGTGAGCTCGCATTGCTATCTAGGGATGCGGAGGAAAGAGAGATGAGAAACTAACTACGTCAACTTCAATGTCCCATGCAGATGTCCGAGACCGATCTTCTGCAGAAGAAATTCTCGTTGCTTACGCAGCTCCACGGCGTGGTGTCAAGGCAGGAGCGCATCATTCAAGACGACGAATGCACAATACGATCCAGTGTCTCGAGTTGGAAATCGAGCAATTACCGTTCCGCGTATAGTTCTCGATGACGACGGTGATTAACATCCTGCAAGAGCACCACGAGCAACAATCTCGCACAGTGCTGCCTCTCAACCTCTGGCACGCAGCTGTAAATATGCTAGTCTTCTTCTTTCTGGGGCGGTTGACCACACGGCTGCAGCATTTTCTGTCATGTTGAAAGCATAAAGCAAGACCATCAATATATCAGCACCATGTCGACCCAGACAACAGTGGTCTGCTTACCTCGAGCATGTTGCTACGAACACGACCAATTGCTTCGTTCTCCGCCACGGCGAAGTACGCCATCATATCAAAATGACCCACATGCGACGCCAACGTGTCGCGGTTCTGGTTCACGGCCCATTCACTAACGATATTCAGAAACACACAAGAAGCAACCATCGTCAGTCAGTCACACCACAGCACCATCGAGGCCGCGCACGGCATCGACAAAGAAGATGACGTACAATTTCGTCGTATCCGCATGGCCCGTGCCGACATACTTGGCCTGCAAGTGCTCCCACTGCCTGTTGATGTTGAAGCGATCGGCAGCCTGCAACATCCATCCCTTCAGCCACTGCAAGCAACCACACAGTGACCATTGCAACGCACCATTGTGTTCCCAGCTCTGCTGTCACTGCAGCAGGCATCCACCTTTTTCAGCCAATAAAAACATCTGCCCAATTTTGGCCAATCATCGCGCGAAATATCAAATTACCAACATTCTGCAGGATTTTCTTTGAAGTATGATACCGGTATGAGTACAGTAGGGCACTCGGTATCTATGAGGTGGCAGACTTCCCGATGGCGATGCGTTGGACCAGCTGATGCACCTTGGTGCGAGGGACGGGCATGGAGGGAAGACGAAGAACAATTCCACGAGGGAATCGTCAACACACACACGAAGATGGCCATGCACCGAACTGCAGCGAACGTGCGAAGATGGCATCGCGACGACGCGATTGCTTCGAAAGCTTGGGCGTCATCGCCATGCGATGTCTTAGTGCTCCGTTGGCATCATCTGCTTGATTAGAGACGTAAGTCGACCTTGCATGGCTCCATGGCGTTGGTGCTGTTCAACAATCTTTCTAAAAAAGATCACAGCCAGCTGAGCGCACATTCACATGTTGGGCAACGGCTTGATGGCACTCGAAGGGGCTGTATATTATTGATGCCGATTTAATATTAATTGCGTCAACGTGGTGGAGGAACAAATGTGCTGGCATCACGGTAGCACGAGCACGAACGCGGAAGAACTTGACAGCCTGAACACTCTAATAAGTACTGGACACCCATAGCAATAGATGATGAAAGGATCCAAAACGCTGCCGCTGGCTGCGGCAGCTCACGAGCCGCGAAAGCTTCGGGTGAGCACGACGTGGCGATTCCCCTCAGCATGTTTCTTGAACGAGCTCGATCTCTATCTTCTAACCATTGATGACATCGCGGATCGGTTGTGAACACAGAAATTCAGGGATCTGGAAGCCATACTCCTCGTTGTCGCTCTCTGGATCCAACACATCCGGAGGATCACACATCCGCTTGCTCATCGTGTCTGGTCCTGCTAACTGTGGGCCGTGACAGCGCTTGCTCTTAATCCGCGTGCTGGCTTTGATGTAGTCTGCTATCACTTGTTCATACACGGCTAACCGCCGCGACATCTCGCACACGCAGCTTTCACATAGCGTTTCTTCATCATTGGGTTGCTTCATGGGTGAGCCCGGCATCGATAATGATCCATGCGAGGCAGCGCTAGCAAAGATTTTCTCCATCAGTTTTGCTCGCCAGTCCTGATAGATCTTCAACCGCAATTGATGTGCCACCATGCGTGCTTCGGGACTGACGCTCAGTGCCAACTGGGAAACTTGGAGAGAGAACTCGTCCATAATCATCAAATACTGCTCATGCAGGTCCTGCAGGCTTGACAGGAGCCGCTCTTCGTCGTCGTTCAACGTGTCTTTCATCCCCACGAGAAAGTCGCGCACATTTTTCGCAATCTCCATGACTCTTGGGGGGAGGTTCTTATTCTGCGATGATTGACAGTTGCGTGTTCACGCACAAAGATCGATCGCCAAATGCGTGTTGTCGATCTGCAAATTGTGATCTGAGGGCTTGAGTCGGTGTAGCGCACAATCGAATGCCGACGCTTCACCAAATATTGATTGCCGCTCTCGCTCAATCAGCAACCAACCACCACTGCTCGCTTGACGATGTAGCTACAAGCACGTGCTCGCGTTCACGAGCCAGGAGCCAGGAGCCAGGAGACAGACAGTCGTGACGTCGCCAATGCTGTTGCGCAGTCGATCGTGCTCGCCGCGCTCACTCGCTACTTCAAGCGCAGCGACTTTCCGCCCGCTTTCTTAAAACGACGACCCCCACTGGCGTACGCTTCTTCGCGTGGTGGGCGCTTCTTCTTCGCTCGCGAGCGCCTTGTTCTTTTGGCCACTTGAGCTCTTTGCGTGCTCTCAAGCGTGCTTTTGACACTTTGGCACAAGAGCGTGTCACGTTGGTCCGGGCGGGCCCACGGGTGAACCACGCCACCCAGCGGGCCGAGCCGACCGACCCGGGTTCGGCGGCCTGCCGAGCAGGGCCCTTCCCTCTTCACTTGGGCTGAGTATGCCTTCTGAGACTTGATGGCGCGCCCGCGCCAAAATATTGATTCTCGCAGACGAACCGCAGGTGCAACCAACTGGGGGCAGCAGAAAAGCACAACGCCATCCCACGATGTCTTTCTTCAGGATATTTCGTATCACAGGTCTTATTCCCCACGACCATTCCCCAAGATGGCTACCGGCAACAGCCCACCAGTTATGTCCGGGTATCGATTCTGACAAGCTTGCCTTCCCTACGCAGGGCTTGTGTTCGAGTGCCCATCGGTACGGTATTGCCCCTGCCCTAGCCGCCCCCTGCGAGAGTGCAACTCCCCCGCCACATCCGCGATGATTGGTGGAAAAAGCCGCGCTGGAGTGGTGCTGGTGGGGGCGTTTCTCCCTCTGGTCATCCGCGCTTCAAGTCAAAGACGCCACGCCCACGCCCAAGCCCAGGAGGGCCGGCGACTGGCCTGCCTGCCTGCCTACCTGCCCGCGCATGCCAATGCCACCACCCGCCCCCTCCCCGGAATGCAACAAACGCCCCCACCGCCACCACCACTGGGAATGCGCATGTTTTCGGTGCCGGTCGCCATGAAAGCGGCGCTGCTGTCGTCGCCGTCGCCGTTGCGGTTGGCCACTCCCGCTCGCGTCGTCTGCAGGCGCCAAAAGCACGCAGCTCAAGCAAAGTGCTGGTGGCGTGACTGGGTAACCCAGTCGAGTGAGTCGACGTGATCGATGATCGATCACCGTGCGATGCTTCGAACTGAGCGAAGATCCTCAGCCGCGCGACGGCTCCAAATGGAAGCTTCGGTGTTGCTGCGACCAGTGACACAAGCTGACCGGCGCGCTGGAAGCCACCATTGGGATGTGGAGTTATGGCGTCAATGGTGCAGTTCGCCTGCCACCAGTGGCGGGCTCCCTCCAGTCGTAAAAGGTTGCTTGAGACTTGTGGCTGTTGGCACCTTGTGCGGGCAATGTTGCCTGTCACTGTACTCTGCAACAGCGATCTTTGCGGCTAGGGCACGCCATTGACGAGATGCCAGTTGCATTTCCACGAGATTCGTAAATGCCGCGTCGCAGTACTATAGTACCTCACATGATTCCTCGTTGATAACAGTTGATTACAGTGTTGGTGCGGCAACCAAACATTGCTGACCACTCCCGTGAGGATTGGCTAATGTAATGCATTGCTTGGTCCACGCATTTGGGCTCCGTGTCTACATGCAGTCAACGGTCAGCGTGGCTTCGGCAACCTTCCTGCCGCACACACGCGCGAACTGGTCTCCACCAGAAAGCAACCATTTGAACGTGCAAGTCACTGCAACACGCGAATCAGACACTAAGGCAGCCATTCACGATGCAGCGACGCGTGCACTGAGTGCAGTGCACCCAGTGCCCACAGTGGACTCGAGGGCTTGGGACTTGGGACCAGCATCGCCTCGACGCAACATGATGGCACAACTAGATTCGCGATCCCTCTTCGGGTTCCTCCAGCCGCAGTTGTTTACATGTTCGTTGAGAGGGAAGGGAGCATGGCAGGCACTTGGTTTTACCATCTGGTCCTTGCTCGAACATGGCCTTCCCATGGTGGCTCCACGCAAACCGCACGTGGATGGCAGATGCACACACACACAGCACAGTCCACGAACACACAACCCATGATTCCGCACTGGGGAGTGGGATTCGACCTGCAACGATGGCGCGACAGCGTCACCACTCAAAAACAAAGCAGGGTGCCAGAACCGGTATCCTCATCAACCGCATACCGGTCTGTGGATGCTGCCCAGTAACCACCGGTTCTGGGTGGTCGGTATAGTATAACACCCAAATTGTATTTCGCTGGATCGTGCGCTGCTCACAAAGATAGCTCACAAAGATAGCTCGCTTCCTGGACGCTGTCGCAAATGGGGGGAAGCGTCACGACACAGTGACACACGTGGGCATTGGTGCGGGTGCTCTGCATCAGGATCAGCTGCACGGCTGATCCATCTATCGGCCTCACCGATCAGAACGCACCGCACAAAAGCAGGTAGTGCTGCATTCGGCGGGTAGTTGCACTCCAGCTAGTGCTGCCTGCAGTACACGGCTAGTGGCAAGGTGGTGCAAGCTGGACGCGACACACGAGGGCGGCGCAACGCGTATGTGGTGCGCTAGCGGTGCTCGCTCCGTCGAGGATGATCCCGACAGGCAAATATCACTCTGTGCTGCCGTCGCTCCGACAGAGCTCGCACAAACCGCCACTGAGTCATGCTGACACGACAGGCGTCGTTCCCTCGTCCGCGCAAACGGAGCGCAAAGCGCACAAGCCATCGTCCATGCTCACGGGTTATCGCCACATCTTGCATCAGACCACGGCACCGCGGCAGGCACCGCTTCGGATATTGGAGACCACGCGCGACTCTGTGCACGAGAATGCCGCGCCGTCACCACGCCGTCCACAACTTCAGAAACACCAGACAACGCGTCCACCACAGTCAGTGTCACCGGAGCAGGCCGCACAGAATGGCGCTCGACCAAGTGCCATCGCACGCTTTGGATCGCATCTGTTCTTCTCGCGGCGGCCACTGGAATCCAACACCACGGAACCAACAGCACGTCAGTCACCCACCAAGCATGAGGACACACTTCTTGGTCGCTTCTGGCCGCCGCGCCGGCCAAGTGATCGCAAGGAGGCCATCAAGACCGCAGCTGCTGCCGCTGCCGTGGAGGCCAACACTTCGTCCGCAGCACCCGTGGCAACTGGCAGTGGCTCGAAAGACAACGCCGTGCGAACGCCTTCAGCTGTGCCTCCAAGCAACCCTGAAGTTGCTGCCAAGACAAATCAACCCACGCAAGAGCAACAGGCATCAAACGCGGGTCGGACGCGCACGCGTGGTCGGATTTCGACCGATAACTCTGCGCAGTCAATGTCATCCAAGTGCGTGGTCAGCGATGCTCCGTCGCATCTACCGTTCCTGACCGTGCAGCAGACGCTCGACCTGTACGGTGACCAGCTCACACCACTGGAGCGAGTCGAGATCGGCAATTACACGGAGATTTACTATGTGTCGACTCTACAAGTCAAACAGTGTCGTCGTAATGGCAAAGTGTACGAAGCACCAGCTCAAGGGGACGAACGCAGCGACAGCACCAGTCCAGCGCCACTGCATAACGACGGCTATGACGACGAACGTGGAGACTATCTCGTGGTGCAGCAGGACCATCTCGCTTATCGTTATGAAGTGTTGTTTCCTCTGGGTTCTGGATCATTTGGCCAAGTGCTTTGCTGTCTCGACCACCAAACGCAAACGAAAGTAGCTGTCAAGATCATTCGCAATCGCAAAAAGTACAAAGAGCAGTCGATGATCGAGATCCAGCTACTGACACACCTGCATCGAGCATGCTCCACCGGTGCGACGTCTGCTCCTGCCCCAACGAACCGCTACATTGTTAAGATGAAAGAGAACTTCGTGTTCCGCAACCATCTGTGCCTCACATTCGACCTCCTTGGTCTCAACCTATACGATTACCTCAAGATCCGCTATTTCCAAGGTTTATCAGTGGCCAGCATCCGTCGCATTGCGATCCAGTTACTCGAATCACTAGCCTTCCTGCGTACTCAGCACATCATCCACTGCGATCTTAAGCCCGAGAACGTGCTCATCCAGGCGCCTCTGGCGACACTCAACAGCGCCGCAGCTTGTGCTGCCTACGCCGACCTACCTATCGAGTCGATCTGCTTGATTGACTTTGGTAGCAGCTGCTTTGACCGAGCAACGCTGTACACGTACATTCAGAGCCGCTTCTATCGTAGCCCCGAGGTCATCCTTGGGCATGCATATGGCATCGAGATCGACATGTGGAGCTTTGGGTGCATTCTCGTAGAGTTATTCACTGGCCACCCAATCTTCGCGGGTGAGAACGAGGCGGAGCAAGTCGCGTGTATCATGGAATTTTTTGGTCCACCTCCCACAGCGTTCCTGCTGAAATGCAAGCGTCGCAAACAGTTTTTCGACGAAGAAGAGATCAACAGTACCACGCGCTCAGCCACGTTCCAGCCCTTGCCGTTTGTGAACTCGAGGGGCCGGAAACGCGTGCCTAGTTCGCGCAACTTCAAGACCGTGCTGCGGTGCGAAGACGACGCGTTCGTGAACTTTCTGAAGCGGTGCTTCACGTGGGAGCCTGCACTTCGCATGTCCCCAGAACAAGCCTTGCAGGACCCATGGATTCTGAGCCTTTCACCTCCTGACACAGCCAGTTCGGTTTCATCCGGCAGTGTCAGCGCGACCAGTTTCACCGACAGTGAGACTACCAAGCCACGCCGCAACGTGCCTACACTGCCTCCAATCGATGACAGTGCTTCCGCTGCCAAGCAATCATGAGCAGTGGCGACAATACAAGACGCTGCTGGTGTCTTGGGCACGTCAATCGTATTTACCTGCTTCATCTAGCCTATGATTCTAACGGCTGCACGAGCCACGAGCGCATGGTCTTGTCCCAAGACCCGCTGGCCAGCAATGTCTCTGCACCACGTTCAGTGCCGTCCTTCGATTCTGGTCGCACTTGCAGCCACTCAAGACCACGGACATAGTCCGAGTGCGTCGAGTTGGTCAATGTGTTGTGGACATCGTCACCAGTGAGGCAGATGCGAGCATCGTCGCCGCCAGAGGCCAGTAGATCCGACGCAAACGGCGAATACTTGAGGACGTGCACTGGTCCTTCGTGCAAGCTCTGTGGATTGAGAACAGATACATCGTCAATATGAGCCACGTGTGTGCGTCATGTCAGTAGCGAAGACGTCTCAATCCCATACCTGATGATGCTCCAGTGGCGTGGCCATCACGCGAGCGTCAAAAGTCATGATGCTACCGTCTTCCAGGCCCACGCTCAGAACGTGATCTCTGCGTGGATGCCAAGCCATCGACAAGACTGGGAAAAGCGTGGACGCGCCACCGGCGGCATTATGTTCGCCCAAGCGATCGTCCCACAAGAGCACTGTGCAGTCTTGCGAGCCCGACGCCAGTGAGTGCGCCACCAACGGATTCGTCTCGACGCACCACACCAGGTCGTTGTGCTGTTCAAACGACGCCACGGGCTTTTCCATCGCTGCGACGTCCCACAGCTTCACACTGTGGCAGACAGTAACCAAACATCAACAACACTTTTGCGTTTTGCAATCAGCACATCCACACCCTCGCATCTCTTACCTCGTGTCCCAACTGCTCGTCGCGAACACCGACTTCTCGAACGCGAACGCACTCACCCCAGTCACAACGTCATCGTGCCCCACCGGTCCATTGGTTTCCGATCCAATGGCTTGCGGCACGAACACGTAATCGACGTCGGTGGTCAAGCGCGCCAGGCGCACCTCGCCGTTGTCGCACGCGCACGCGAGAAAGTTGCGCTCCGCGCCGCACCAGGCAATAGCACCAATGCCAGTGTTGCCTTGCAGCTCGCACAGCCGCTCGGTCAAGCTGCTGTCCAGCAAAGTGACGCCACCGTGCCATTGGTTGCCCTCCAGCGCCGAGTACGCCACCGCCAGCAGCGGTCCTTCCGGGTCGTCCGCATCCATGCCTTCGCCGCTGTTGTCCTTCACGTCCGACGTGCCATTGCCAAGAACAGTCGGGTCTTCCGTGACTGTTCGTAGTGCCAACGCATCGATCTGCGTCGGCGCGGTGAAGCAATCGCGTGCTGTGAGCGCCGCTGCCATCGTCATCGGCCTCCAATTATTGATCACCTTCCAGCAGCTCCAGCGGCAGTGTCCTAATTCCATGTTTACCACACCATCTTAGACACGACTTAATATATAGTGGAAGAGGCACATAGAACTAGGGTACCAGCCAGTTGAAGCTTGGATGTCTCCATTGGGGACGCGCCGCAAGATGCGGCAGTTGGACAGAGTGGGCGAGTCACAGGCAGTGTGCTGGATATGAGGGCTGCTCACGCGATGGCAGTCGAGCAACTGCTGCGTGATACAGAAGACACGCCGCCGCCACCACCACCAGCACGTGACCAACGATGTCACGCACGTTTCAAGAGTTTCGAGAGCATGTTCCGGAAGCTGTGGGGCGGGACATGGAAGACATGATCAACTACCAGCGCGACCAGCTGGACGAGATCAGGGCGCGAGCACGGGCTCGCATGGATCGCACGTATGACGAGGCGCAACATGCGTGGAGAGATGCTCATGGCCGCGCTCGCGAGACCGGTGAGTATGCGCGCGAGCGGGCGCAAGACGTGGCTGGGCGCGCCCGCCATGGTGCTCATGAACGCATGGATGACGTCGCTGGACGCACGCGGCACGGCGCGGAGTATGCTCGCGAGCGAATGGCTGACGCCGGCGAAGCAGCACAAGGGAAGATGGGGGAGCTGGGCGAGCGAGTGCGTGGCACAGCCGAGTATGCACGGGAAAAGGTCGGAGACACGGCCGATTATGCTCGTGATACCCTCGGCCACATGGGCGAACGCGCCAGCCACGCTGCCGAACAAGCGTGTCGCAGTGCAGAGCAGTTAGGAACTCATGCACGTGAACGACTGGAAGAGCTCGGAGAACACACGCGCGAGCGCGTGGGGGAATTGAAGGACAAAGCCCGAGCCAAGGTGCAAGATGTAACGCAGCGCGTGAAGGAGACGATGGAGCATGGTCATGACCGTGCTGATGAAGCAACGAAGCGCGTGCAGGACGTCGTCGGTGAGCAGCAGCGCCAGGCAGCGCAGACGTGGCACTCGAGTACAGAAGCCGCTGCGAAGCTCACGGAGCGTGAGTACTGCCTTCCGTTGCCAATGGATCGCATCTGCGCGCGTCATGTGCTGTGGATGTTGCCATTGCTTGCGATTGTTGCTTATGCACTCTACGTGCGCCGCCGAAACCCAGATCGTTGGCACGCCGGTATGCGCAAGATCAAGGAGAAGAAAGAAGCCCTTGAACAGCGTGTGATGTCAGCGCGAGACCAGGCAACCCACACGCTACAGGAAGAGAGCAAGCACTTGAGCGATCGCGCCAAAAACGCACGCGACTACGCTACGGATGAGTTGCACAAGCGGGTGGAGCACAAGAAGGCTCAGTAGGCGCGCACAGGTATGTGACGCTGCGTTGGTCTCGTGAAGTTCTTTTATCATAGCATACATCTGCGTGTTTCATTTCGCTTTCTCAAGTGTTTTCGCTATGCTACCTTTTGTCGTTTGACGGCATCTTGACCAGCGCTATCGTCGTTTTCGCGCTTGATTCCTGTTCCGGTGAAGTTGCCGTTGGCAGCAGCGGCTGCTGCTGCCTTTGCCTGGGCCTCAGCTTGAGCTTGTTGTGCCGCGGCAGCGCTGGCTTCGTCCTTCACATCGATCTTTGCCGCAATCTCTGGCGCATGCTTCTTCATAAGACGGATGAGGATCGAGTCGACGCGCGCCGAGTTCTCGCGTTGTTTCTCCATCTTCTCATATTTCTGCTTGAGCTTCAGCTGCAGCTCTGTGTGGTTATTGGCACCCGCCCACACAAACATGTGTGTCATCGACGCGTTAGATCCAGCAAAATGCAAGTAACCAATGAAATCAGCGCCGAAACACGACGTACGTTCCGACGGAATGACTGGTTCCTTCTTGTCAGCTGAGCTGAAATCCCACGCGTAGCCTTCCGTGGGGCTGAAGCGCACACCAGCGGCCAGGCCATGGAATGCCTTGTTGATCCGATAACTGCATTTCTTCTGCAAATATACACAACACAAAGAGGCATTGTCAAGGCTTCATCCATTTCCATCTGCCAATGCCACGATCAGAATGGACGTACCAGTCGCGATGTGAGCATCGCGTGGATGTTGGGCGCTTGGTACACCGTACCATCAAGCACGTAGTACATCGCAAGGGGCTTGACCTGCGTGCGGCCTGCTCGGCGCTGCTTGCGGATGAGGAATAATTGCTGCGGCAGCTGCTTGGCCACGTTGGGCAAGAGCTCGTATTCGATGCCGCGCATGCTCTTGAGCTGGTCGAGGCCCAGGCGCTGCATCTTCAAACGCTCATTGTTACAGGAGCGGTCGTAGAACGGCGACAGTGCGAAGTAGTGCAGCACTGTCTGTGCGTTCAATGGAAACGACGTGAGCCACACCGTGTCCCGGAACGAGCCGTGGTAATCGTCGACATGCGAGGTGACCTCCATTTCAACTCACGCCCAGCAGCGCCAATGTGGTTTGCATCGCGAGCATGCACTGGTCGGGTGCGTACTTAAATAAATCGTATATAAGCGAAGCAACACAGTACCTGACACTAAATGACTGCAGGTACCACCTGATGATCAACAATGAGCTGACCGCGCCACACTCGGCCTCCTGCGGGAAACAAGCGACCACACAACCGACGCTCGATGGGAATGACGCGCTTCATGATGCTCGCACAGCTCGCTGTGTGCGCGGTGCTGCTTCTGAGCAGCGCGATAGTTGCCGTGAAGGCTGAGGAAGAAGAGAAGTCGTTCTTTGACTTCTCGGTGAAGGATGTGGACGGCAAGTTGGTGTCGCTCCGACAGTTTGCAGACAAGAAGGCCATTCTGGTGGTCAACGTGGCCAGTGAGTGCGGATACACGGACCAGAACTACCGCGAACTCCAGGTGTGTACGAGTTTGGTGCTGATGGAGATCCTGATCTTACTCATCGCATCCGCTTCCAACCTCCCACTGTTTGCTGTTGAAGACGCTGTACGAAAAGTATCAAGGCCAGGGCCTCGAGATCCTTGCGTTCCCATGCAACCAATTTGGCTCACAGGAGCCTCGTAGCGGCAACGACATCATCGACTTTGTGCAGGGCCAGTATCAAGTCACGTTCCCAATTTTCGCAAAGGTCCGTCCACGCGAGTTGGTTGCTGGTTAAGGAACGACACACACTGACGTGGCTGTCTCTGTGACGTTAGATTGATGTGAACGGCGAGAATGCCGACGCGTTATTCACGTACTTGAAGACCAAGCTGACGGGATTCGTTACCAACGACATCAAGTGGAACTTCACCAAGTTCCTGATCGTGAACGGCGAGCCTTTCAAGCGCTATGCCACCCACACTTCGCCATTTTCGATCGAAAGCGACATTGTCGAAGCGCTGAACCAAGTCGTTGAAGCCAAAGAAGACGGACGCGATGATCTGTAATGGAATATAATACTGTCGCTAGCTGCAATGACGCTAGTAGCACCTGTTATTTCCTCGCGGACTCGTAATGCTCGATAAACCACGCGACAGAGGCTTCAATACCGCGCTCCATGGGCGTGAATTGAAAGTCCGGCACATATCGCCGCAGCTTTGCATTGCTAGCAGTCTTCTTGTATTGCCCATCCGCTTTTGTGGTGTCAAAAATGACATCACCTTGAAAGTCCATGGCTTTCGCGATCATCATCGCGACGTCTCGAATCGACACTTCGTCTTGCTCGTCGACTGACAAAATGATCGGGTCGATCTCTTCGTAATGTTCGAGCACCCATACCAGCAAGTCGGCCAGATCGTGCGAGTGGATAAACTGCCGCAGTGGTTTGCCACTGCCCCAGATCACGAATGGCTCGTTCGCTTGCTTGGCCAGGTAGCACTTGTAAATGAGGCCTGGGACCACATGACCGTCCTCAATGCTGAAATTGTCGTGCGGACCGTAAATGTTGGTCGGGATCACCGACGTGAAGCGACAGTCATGCTGGTCGTGGTAGCAGTGGTTGAGCGTATCGATGATTCGCTTGGCCATGGCGTATCCTTCGTTTGACCGATGCGGCCGCCCATTGTGCAGCATCGTCTCGTCGATCGGATACGTCGTCGCGTCAGGGAAGACGCACGTCGACAGGCACGACACCAGCTTTCGCACGTGGAACTTGTGGCAGCACTGGAGCACGTTGTCGTTGATGGCCATGTTCTCTCGGAAGAAATCCACTTTCTGGCGCATGTTCTTGAACAACCCGCCGACCATCGCTGCCAAGTGCAGCACATGCGTCGGTCGAACGCGGGCAAACAGAGCTTCGGTCTGAGCTCGGTCGCGCAGATCAGCATCCTTACTGCTCGCGAACACCCACTGCTCCTGCTCAGCCGCGCGCAAGCGCGTGGTCTGCTGCTGACGCACGACATGCTCCACAGCGCGGCCCACCAAGCCTGTCCCTCCCGTCACCAACACCACCATCTGCTCATTCGTCTCGATCCCCATCGTACGCACAATCAGTGCCATTTCAAGAAATATACTATTTATTCTAATGGTGTCTTTCGGTTGCTGTGTTCTTTCGACATTCACAAACACACACACACACGACACCATGCGACCCCGTTCACCTGCGATTTCTGAAATCTGGACGCCATCCAGCACTCTCGACAGCACCCTGTTATGCCACATCCGTGACCGCGATCACCATGTTCCGGCATGGATTCGTTTATGAAACGCCGTTCTGGTGTTGGGGTCAGCAGCAAAGCCTCAAAGTCCACGTCATTGACGCCGCTCGTTGGAACCCTGCGATCAACCCAGCGAACAATGCCATTCGCGGCGCATTTCGCCCCCTGCAATTCATCCGCACAGCCAGCTCTGCACAGGCTGTGCTTGATACCGGCGCCTCCTTGTCCACAGCGCGCCAGACTTCTTCCCCCCGTCGCCTGGCCACAACACACCAGTTCCAAATGTGATTGGCTATAATTCACTTTTTTTTAACTTCTCGTATTGGCCAAAATGTCCAAGGTGGCTTCGTGTGATGAGCATCGGTCAGTTGTGTGTCACGCCACCATTAGCATCAGCATTGGCATCAGCATTGGGCATTAGCATTGGGCATCTCTTTCGTCTCTTTGGTCTCTGTTCCAGTCTTCGTTCTTGGCGCCGAGTTTGGTCGCGACGCGCAGCGCTATTTTGCGGTCGTCGAAGATCCGATCGATCGAGGAAAGCAACGCTTCACCTTGCGACGTTGCCAGCTCCGCGGCACAGCCGGTCTTGTCTCGCCTCTGCAGTGCGATTCTGGACCCACGACGCCATGACCAAGACCGACTGCGCTGGGTGGGATGGCGGTGGCGGCGCCGTCGACGTGCCAATGCCGCTGCGCGCCCTCGATGACGGCAAAGTGGACGCCGTGCTGCATTGGCTGCTCGTGACGCTCGGCAATCCCATGGATGGCACACAGAAGCAGCGCTTCCGCACGCTCAAGGCCGCCGTGGAGCGCATGGACCAGCTCGTTCATCGCCAGCAAATCGACCTCGCTCCAGGCGTGTGTGTTGATCCTTCAGACGCGTGCTTGAGCTACGCGCAGCTACAGATGTTCGCGCTGCACCAGTTGCAGCCCCGCAGCACGGCGTACAACGTTCTCGCGCCGTTCGCGTCGACGCAGCGCCACTGGTGTTGCCAGCGCTGGAGTTGGCATGCAAGGCCGTCGTGGATCGTCATCGCGTGCTTCGGACGACATTTGCAGCGGATGCCCGTGGCCAACCACGACAGGTTGAACACTTGCTTGATCACTTCCTGGCCCAGACCCACGGTCGCGTGGTGCACGTGCTGGAACACGACGATCGACTGCAGAGCCTGAGCGACTTCATTGTGGCGGCGACGAACCAGCCTTTCGACCTGGAGCACGACATGCCGATCCGTATGTACGCTATTACGACGTTGCAGCATGCGCCAGTGGAAGACAGCGACGCTGCGTGGACGTTTGTGGTGGTGATGCATCACATCGTGACGGACGCCGAGTCGAGTCGAATCTTCTGGAGGGACTGGACGCTTTGCTACAGCCAATGCTTGCAGCCAACTCATGGCCCCAGTGATGATCTGTTGCCAGCGAGCACGGCGACCGAGCTCACGTATCGCGACTACGCCACGTGGCAGCGCGACCAGCTCCAGTCTGGCGTTCTCTCCAGCTCGTTGCAATACTGGATCGATCGCTTTGCGGACGACGTCCCAGTGCTAGAACTCCCACTCGACCAGAGCCGACCACATGTATCTGAAGGCAACGACGAGTCAACGACCCAGCATGGCGACGTCGTGGTATTCCGCTCGTCTGGCGAACTGCAGAAGCGCTTCACGGCGTTCTGTGTGCAGCACGGAGCGAGCATGTTCGTGGGTGGTCTGGCGCTGTTCCAGTTGCTCTTGTCGCGATTGTCAGGCGTCAACGACATTGTCATTGGTGCACCAACGTCTGGGCGCAATCACGGTGCTCACGCGGATCTGGATCATCTTATGGGCTACTTCGTCAACACGCTGCCGTTCCGCATTGCGTCACCCGATGCTGGCGCTACCAGCTTTGAACAGTTCCTTCGCATCGTCCGAGACGTGGTGCTCGACGCGTTCGCGCACATGGAGATCCCGTTCCAGAAGATGCTCGAGTACATCCACGTCGACCGGACACAGCTTCATCCAGCGCAGAACCCACTCTTCCAGGTCATGTTCGCATGGGAAGGCGGTGATGACGGCACGTCGTTGAACCACCAGCACCTGCAAACGACGGACATCAAGCTTCCTCACCACACGTCCAAGTTTGATCTGATGCTGTCCTTACGTTATGCCCAACACGGTGCTGACCAAATCCTCGAAGGATCGCTCGAATACAACACAGCCATCTTCCGCCGCACCACAATCGAGCGCTTTGGTGGCTACTTCATCCAGTTGATGGAGAACGTGATGGAGAATCCGGTCTTGCCTCTGTGCCAGCTCAGTATGCTGCCACCCAGCGAAGCCCGAATGCTGGTGGACAAGTGGGGTGCACCACCGTCCACGGTCGCCGACATAAGTGTCGAGAAGGCGTCGTTCTTGGATGATCTCGTGCGCCTACAAGCCATGAAGACTCCTGACCAGCCTGCTCTCTTCTTTGACGGCCTTGTCTGGACGTACGATAAGCTGTGGACTCGTAGTTGCAGCTTCGCAGCCGCGCTGCACCGCCGTGGTATCCAGCCAGGCATGCGTGTGGGCTTGTTCCTTGACCGAGGGTTCGAGAATGTCGCTGCGATCCTCGGTGTGCTCCAGGTCCGTGCAGTGTTCATACCGTTAGACCCAGAGTTCCCGCTTGATCGTATCAAGTACATGCTCGAAGACAGCCAAGCACAATTCATCATCTCACAGCAACATTTGTCGCAAAAGCTCGACCGCCTAGCACGCGGCGACGGGATCAACGTCATTCTCACAGAAAGTTTGCCAACAAACACCCAGAACCACGCACAGCCGTGGTGCGACCTCTTACACGACCTTGTGGCAGCAGAGACTATCGCATACGTCCTGTACACGTCTGGGTCGACCGGCAAGCCCAAGGGCGTCATGGTCACGCACGCCAACATCCTCACCACCGTGCGCTGGACTGTCCGCGAATACAACGTGACGGCCAAAGACGTGTTCCTGCAGAGCACGACGTCTACGCTTGATGGATCGCTCACGCAGCTCTTCTCGCCACTCGTGGCTGGTGGCAGCGCCGTCATCACCCGAAAGAACGGCCTGCACGACCTGGAGTACATGCGCACGTTGCTGACGACGCACCCGATCACGTTCTGTGTGTTTGTTCCGTCGTACTTCGCCATGCTCATGGACTACTGTGGCCAATTTCCTGGTTACGTCAAGCACATCATCCTCGCCGGCGAAACGTTCCCTACAGCACTAGCCCGCAAGTTCTATGCCAACAATGCTGACAAGACCAGCGCTACATGTCTGGTCAACGAGTATGGACCAACGGAGGCGTCTGTCACCTCCACGTTCTACCGATATTCACGGGATCAAGCAGCACGCGATATTGCGAATGTGTGTACGGATCAGCAGCAACAGAGCGTGCCAATTGGTCTTCCGATCGACGATCATTATGTCGTCGTGCTGGATGGGAACAAGCAGCTGGTGCCAGTGAATGTGGCCGGGGAGTTGTACATCGGTGGCCTAGGCGTTGCCAAGGGCTACTGGGACCGTCCCGAGCTCACGGCAAAGTCGTTCATCGAGCAGCAACTCGCGTCAGAAGTTCCAGTCCAGCGATGGTACAAGACCGGCGATCTCGTCAAGTGGCTGCCCACAGGTCAACTAATCTTCCTGGGGCGTACGGACTCGCAGGTCAAGCTGCGAGGTATGCGCATCGAGCTCCATGAGGTTCGTAACGTGCTTGTTCAGCACGCGATCGTCAAAGACGCCGAAGTTCTCGTGCAGCAAGATCGGTTGGTTGGCTACGTGATCTTGGATTGTAACGCGATGACTGGCCGTGAGGTGGATGCGATTCAAATCCTCATTGACCACCTCAAAACTCGCCTCCCACCGCACATGGTGCCTCACGAGATGCACGACTTAGAACAGTGGCCACGGACACCAAACGGCAAGCTGGATGTCCGCGCGCTCGGTCAAATGCACGCGCGACACAGTGCTCAGACAGCGTCACGATCATCAAACCAAGACCACCGCGATCAAGCAAGTGATTCGACGACCACCACCATCGCAGAGGCGATTGCGCGCGATGTTCTCAAGCAAGTGTGGATGGAGACGCTAGATCTTCAAGACGATGCCGTGTTGGAATCCATGTCGTTCTTTGAGCTAGGAGGCAACTCGCTCTCTGCCATCCGTGTCATTTCGCTCGTCAAGCCACACGGCATTGCGCTCAAACTGGAGCATTTCTTCCGCTGCAAGAACGTGTTTGAGATGGCACAAACGGCGGCACGATCAATGGACGTGGTGATGTCACTCACGCATGCGCCGTCACCATTGGTGCCGCTCAACTGGCGACACCGGCAGAACGCACTCGACCGTCCTGCGCTATTCCTCGTTCACTGTGCGGATGGTACGGTCTGGAAAATGCTGGAACTCGCGCGGTTGCTGCCATTCCCAGTTGTCGGTATTCAGGCGATACAGCACGAAGGCTCGGACGCTGCCGATAGTATCGAGGCACTTGCTGAGCGCTATTGGAGTGAAGTGAAGAAAACACAACCAGAAGGGCCGTACGCACTTGGTGGTTTTTCCTTCGGTTGCCGCGTGGCACACGAGATGGCACGTTTAGCATTGGCGGAAGGTCAGAGGCTGCAGCCCCTTGTGCTGATTGACGGACTGCCTTTCGCGCTGACAAACCAATGCGACACAACTTCGGAGGTCAACGCTCGTTCGTACGTGGAATCTGCATTTGGTTGGTCCCCAATTCTGCGATCGAGTCCGCAACCACAAGAAGGCGATACAAGCAGCGCAATCAAGCAGCAGCACGACAACGACGAGGCTCAGATGGAACTGATGGAGCAGATTTCGGCACAGTTCAAACTTCATTGTAAAATGGACGCCAAGTACCAGCCAGTTACCATGGTGCGCGGAATCAGCAAAGACTTCGAGATGCAGGTCTCGTTGTTCAAAACACAGCACTGGGACGTTGATAGCGCTGCGTTCGAACAGCTTGGAGTGGCAATCTCGGTTCAGGTTATCCCCAGCGCGTCACACTTGGCCATCTTGCAGAAACCTAGCGTGGAAGCGCTCGCACAGGCCATCATTCTTCACACCAGCTGACGTGATGCTTTCTTCAATCAACTAAATGCCACAACAGCATCGCCTGAAGCTTATTCGCAATCCGACACTATCAATTGACCAGGTCAGGAGCACCCGCGACTGATCATAAGTTAAATCATAACTTGCAATGTAATTGAATTTCCTGTGTATTTGCTATTGCACATTTTTACGCATTAACTGGCGATGTAATTGAATCTCCAGCGTATTTGTTGGTGCACGTCGAAGCAACGGCTGGTGAGCACTTATAGCGCACCACCGTCCCTAGCTGCACGTCGCCTTTATTCTTAAACCAGTCCACCGGGCTACTCCAGCGAGGAACGAATTCTCCTGACAGAGGAGCTTGGTGCGCAGGCAGGCCCAGACATTGCCACGAGGCTACGATGCCGCAGGTCGCGCCGGTTATCCGCGCCATTAGTACAGTCGGATCCTTGTCGCGTCTACGGTGCAAGCCAATCGCACGCCTTGAGCTTACGTCGAAGTGGTTCGAGCGCTTGTGGAGCGCAGTCATCGTAGGTCATTTCGTTGGAGGCGCGGCCATGTACATCTTCATGCAATTCTACCTGCTGCTTGGGCGTCCCGAGATGTCGTACTACTCGTTGATGATCAACCCATCGCTTTCTCCGCTTCAATTGTATGCTATCCCTTTCGGCGTGGGAGCTGCCGCTCACGCATACGCAGTGGTTGGAGCGTGCGTGCGATCGATTCAGATGCGAGAATTGACGTTTGCGTCTTGGAACTGGCCTCGACTATTACTCGATGCTCATTACACCATGCACCACCGTGCTCCAACACGACAGCAGACCAGAAGGCATGACGGATGGCAACGTCATCATTGCTTCTCAAGATCTGCTCAATGTATATGGCTGGTAGTCAAGCTTGTGTTCAGCGTCAACAGCCCGTACTTCAACGTGTTCCACGTGATTCGCGAATTCATCGAAATAGCTACGCAAGTGGTTCAAGCATATTGGTACAGTATCTACATGAGTTACAGTTCCATCAATCACATGCTGGTGGCAGTGATTGCGCTGAATTGTTGGTCCACTCCGGCCATCTACCGTCTGATGAAGATGCACGAAGCGCAAAACGACCGTGAACGCTTGTTGAGTCGTGTGCTGTGCCTGCTGGCCAATGCTATTCTCAACGGGTTTTCGTCTATCGTGTTACCAATGGCGCTGCTAGTGCCTTTGTGGAAAGACTTCAACTTCGAGACATTCGACGTGCCGACCGCGTACACATACATCGATGTATACTTCGCGCGTGAAGTGAAGGGGCTGCAAATCATTGGAACTGGTACGTTTGGTGGACTGCTAGTCAAGCTTGTGCCGCATGTGAGCATTTTGACATGCTTGTTCATGGTCGTGCACACCGTTGGTCGAGCTCCAATCGAGAGAGTCAGTTCATCGCGGGCCAACGCAATAACTCCCAGCAGATTGACAGCCGCCGACTTCGCGACTGTTGTCATGCAAGCTCAAGTACGCCAAACGTTCTCGTCTGTGCACTTGGTGATCGAAGCAGTGTTTATTGCCACAGGTATTGCCGTCTTGGCGATTCACATTACCACCAATGGCGCTGCAAGTCGGTTCCCATTCGACCCACATTGTGACTTGGTCATCGCACCATGGTTTGCCACCAAGTACCCGTGCTTTGTCTACACGTACGACTGCGAGTACTTCAACAGTACGACGGCCCACGAAGGCGACTTGGCCTTTCTCGACGAGACAGCACTCTCAACGCTCAACTTTGCGCATTGCGATGAGCTAGTGGTGCCCTCCGACATTCGTCGCTTCACCAGCCTCATCGGCATGAACTTCACGTACTTGACGCTCGTGGACTGGCCGCGTGAAGCAGCGGTGGTGCAGCAGTATTTCCCCAACATGGTGTTCATCGCGTTCTCGCATGTGAATCTGACGACCATTCCTGTCGGTGTGCTGGGGCCGCTGCCAGACTTGCTGCAAGACATGGAGTTCACGCGCACGAACCTGTCGGTGATACCAAATGATCTGTACGAGCACTGGCCAGACGTGGGCACGCTGTTCATCGAGTTTTCACACGTGAAGGAGATTCCCGAGTCGTTGCTGCGCATCAATCTGTACGACTTGTCGTTGATTGGCAACAAGATCGAGAACGCGTCGGTGCTGGAAGGACTGCCGAGTGGTATCTCGCGTGTGTCGCTGGACCACAATCCGTTGCGAGTGCTGCCAGCCGAGCTGCAAGCGAGCGAGGCTGTGATTGTGGACTTCAGCGCAGAGCACACGATGTTGACGGATGTTCCTGTTGCGTTGGTGTCGAACATTGTGCATTTGTATCTGCAGGACACGGCAATATGCCAAAATGCGAGGTCGGAATGGCAGGCGCTGGAGCAGGTGGTGTGTGACCGAAGCTACTTCCGTTCGGATGGCAAGTGTCTGCTGGACTGATCCACTCTCAATCCCAACCTCCGTCCCAACCGCTATCTTTTGTGATCTTGGAGGATCCAGAGAAACACATTCAGCAGGCTGGTCAGACAAGCACCGATGGCTGAGACCGAACCTAGAGAAGCAAGCGCAAGCTCATATCGATTCTGAAGCAACCGTGGAACAACAGCGCATGCCTGATTGATGGATTGATGATCAGATTGTGCTATCGTTCTCTTCGTGGGTGATGGATACGATAGTTTGGTGCCAGCTTTCAGTTGAACCCTTACGGTCCACCGTTGCGTTATGCGAGCACTGGATCATCTCGCCTTCGCAGCGGATGATTGCATTCGCGCTGGTTCATTGTTCTGAAGCTCAAGGCAGCGCTAGAGCTCCATCAGGCAGAAAATCCACGAGAGACTCAACACCTGCCCACCAGGCCACATCAATACTTGGGATGACCTCAGCAGCATCCGTCATCAACGATATCACTTTCTGCGTTCTGTTTGCGCATGGTCACCGATAGATATATCCAATCACAGTCTGTAATTTCACCTTTCAGCCAATCCGATGGCCTTATTACCAGCACTTGTTTAATTCACTTTCGGCACTGTATCGTTTTGGAGCACGGGATATCAAGTATGGGAAGATGGCTTACGTTCGGGGCGTTGCCATCTGTCAAACGGCGACCATGATTTCGCTCGCAGCGCTTCATCCACGCGCCGCCACCTCGCGGATGCAATCGATCCAGAGCGATCATTCCTCAACAAACCGCCGAGTACTCAGTCCACCTCGCTCCGCAGTCAGCCCACGAAGAAGAGGCGTTCAGTTTGCGTCGCGTCTTGTTCAGCATGCCTTCCGCCGGTGATGACAACAGCAACAGCGGTGCCAAAAGGGCAGCGAGGCTGCCGCCGTTCTTGGAACGCCCGATCAACGACATCCACGAGCACATATCGACCAAGGTTGAAGCTGCGCTGGGGCGTGCAATGCCGCAGCTCGAGATCCGCTGTCATCAGCTGTCTCTGAGTGCTGAGCTCATCGTCCCAGCAGCAGTCGCGGCCGGAAATGCTGCGTCGCAATACGAGCTCCCGACGCTGGTGAACGACGTCCGGCAGGTCGGGCGAAGCGTGTTTGGCAAGAAGAACGCTGTGAAGAAGCAGATTTTGCAGAACGTCAGCGCTCTGTTCACGCCGGGGTCCATGACACTCGTGCTTGGGCAGCCTGGATCGGGCAAGTCGGCGTTCATGAAGACCCTCAGCGGCCGCTTCCCAATGGGCAAGAATGTTCGCATGGAGGGAGATATCACGTTCAACGGGCTTGATCTGGACGCGCTTGGCACACGATTGCCGCAGTTCGTGGCCTACGTCACCCAGCAAGACCAACATTTCCCGACGCTCACGGTCCGCGAGACACTTGAATTCGCACACGTGTGTAGTGGAGAAAGTCTGCCTAAGCAGGCCGAAGAGCAACTGCGCTACGGCACGCACGATGAGAACAAGCTCGCTCTGGACGTCTCCAAGTCTGCGTTCATGCACATGGTCGACCTGGTGCTCCGGCAGCTCGGGTTGACGCACTGCCAGGACACGGTCGTGGGCGATGCCATGCTTCGCGGAGTATCTGGAGGTGAGCGAAAGCGTGTGACGACGGGCGAGATGGAATTCGGCATGAAGTACGCCACGTTCATGGATGAGATCAGTACGGGACTCGACAGCGCAGCCACGTTCGACATCGTCAAGAGCCAGCGGAGTCTGGCACGACAATTTGGCAAGACGGTCGTTATCGCACTATTGCAACCAGCCCCTGAGGTCTTCGCTCTCTTCGACAACGTCATTCTGCTGAATGAAGGCCACGTCGTCTACAACGGACCGTGTGACCGCGTTGTCGAATACTTCAGCGGGTTGGGGATTGTTTGTCCACCCGGGAGGAACGTCGCGGACTTTCTGTTGGATGTGGGCACAGAGAACCAGCTCAAGTACGAGACAGTTGGGACTACGAAGCCACCGCGATCGGCAGATGAGTACGCTCACGCGTTTGAGCAGTCTGAGCTGCAAATGTACTTGCTTGATCGACTGCGTGCACCACAAGATCCTGTGCTTGAGCAAGAGATCGCAAACTTCATCGATCCGACGCCGGAGTTCAGTCTTCCCGTTGGTGCCAGCACGCGTTTACTGATGCAACGGCAGTGGCGCATTGCCATGCGCAACACGCCGTTCTTGGTCGGAAGAGCGCTCACGACGGTCCTGATGGGCCTCTTCTACGGCTCAGTCTTCTACCAGTTCGACTCCAGCAACGCTCAGGTCGTCATGGGGACCATCTTCACGGTTGTCCTGTTCTTGGCTCTGGGTCAGGTCGCGCAACTCCCAACCTTCATCGAGGCGCGCGATGTCTTCTACAAGCAACGTCGCGCCAACTTTTTCCGAACAGCGTCGTACGTCGTGTCGATGTCGGTCAGCCAGGTCCCACTTGCTTTGGCAGAAGCAATCGTGTTCGGCTCCATCACTTACTGGTTGTGCGGCTTTGTGTCATCGGCCTCGGCGTTCATCCTGTTCGAGGTCATGTTGACGCTCACGAGTCTCGCGTTTGCTGCCTGGTTCTTCTTCCTCTCGTGTATCGCGCCCAACGTCCACGTGGCCAAGCCGCTCGGCATGGTGTCAATCCTCATGTTCGTCCTCTTTGCTGGTTTTGTGCTGAGCAAGAACCAGATCCCCGACTACTTTGTCTGGATCTACTGGATCGATCCCATTGCTTGGTGCATTCGCGCACTGGCTGTCAACCAGTATCGTTCGGACAACTTCGAGACGTGCCACGCCGGGAACCTCAACACGTGCGACACGTTCGGCAAGACCGTCGGCGAATACTACCTCAGCCTCTACGACGTACCAACAGACAAGCAGTGGGTGGTCTACGGCTTGCTCTACATGGCGCTTGCGTACTTGGTGTTCATGCTGATCTGCATCTACGTGCTTGAATACGTGCGCCACGAAGCACCAGAGAACGTCTCGCCTCTGACGAAAAAACCAGAACCATGGCAACAGCATGTGCAGAGCGGCACTGAACCAGTTGACGACTACGCGCTGCTGGCGTCTCCTGGGCCCAACGTTCAAATTGAAATCGTCCACCAGCGCTCACGCTTCGCGTCAGTGAAGCCGATCGCGCTGGCATTCAAGGATCTCTCGTACTCGGTCCCGGCCCCCGGAGGTGCGAAAGGTGAGACGATTGAGCTGCTCAAGGGAATCAGTGGCTATGCACTTCCTGGAACGATGACCGCGCTCATGGGCTCCTCCGGTGCCGGTAAGACAACGCTGATGGACGTCATTGCGGGAAGGAAGACGGGTCAAGGCCAGATCGGCGGTCAGATCTTTCTCAATGGGCACGAGGCCACACCGTTGGCAATCCGCCGCTCCACGGGCTACTGCGAACAGATGGACGTGCACTCCGAGACTGCTACATTCCGAGAGGCACTCACGTTCAGCGCGTTCCTTCGCCAATCCAGTGACGTGTCGGACGCCCAGAAATTAGACATTGTGGATGAGTGCCTCGAATTGCTCGATCTCACACCCATTGCCGACAAGATCATCCGAGGCAGTTCGCTGGAACAGTTCAAGCGCTTGACGATCGGTGTGGAGCTAGCAGCACAACCTAGTGTGCTCTTCTTGGACGAGCCAACAAGCGGATTGGACGCGCGTTCGGCCAAGCTCATCATGGACGGCGTGCGCAAGGTTGCTAACACTGGGCGCACGGTCGTGTGCACGATTCATCAGCCATCCACCGACATCTTCTTGCTGTTCGATAGCCTGTTGCTGCTTCGCAAGGGTGGTCAGACTGTCTACTTCGGCCAGCTCGGTGACCAAGCACAGCAGCTCGTTCAATACCTCGAAGCCGTCCCAGGTGTTGCGCCAATCGAGCTCGAACACAATCCAGCGACGTGGATGCTTGAAGCCATTGGCGCTGGTGTCCGTACGAACGAGCTTGCCGTCGATTTTGCCGACTACTTCGAGCGAAGTACACTCAGGACTGCACTGACCGCTGCATTGGCGCAAGAAGGCATGACACTGCCTTCTCCACAAGGCTCCCCCCTTACGTTCAGCAACAAGCGAGCCGCTACGGCCGCCGTGCAGACCAAGCTGCTCTTCCAGCGCTTCTTCCGCATGTATTGGCGTATGTCATCGTACAACCTCACGCGCATCGTGATTTCGTTCGTTCTGGGCTTGCTCTTCGGCGTGGTCTACGTGGATTCCAACTACGACACGTTCCAGGGCATCAACGGCGGCTTGGGTATGATCTTCCTGACCACATTGTTTGTCGGCATCGTCTCTTTCGACAGTGTCGTTCCGATTGCGTACGAGGAGCGCGCGTCGTTCTATCGCGAACGCGCGTGCCAAACGTACAACGCGCTGTGGTACTTTCTCGCTGGGACTGTCGTCGAGATCCCGTACGTGTTCGGCAGCACATTTGTGTTTTCGTGCGTCTTCTTCCCGATGGTCGGCTTCACTGGCGTTTCCAAGTTCTTCGCGTACTGGCTGACAACAGCCGCGCACGTGTTGCTCCAGACGTACATTGGTCAGTTCCTCGCATTTGCTTCGCCCAGCGCCGAAGTCGCGTCATTGTTCGGTGTGCTGTTCAACTCGGTCTGCTTCACGCTCATGGGCTTCAACCCCCCGACGTCAGCCATTCCATCCGGCTACAAGTGGCTGCATCACCTCGTGCCACACAAGTACGCATTCGCCACGCTGGTGGCCATTGTCTTCGGCGACAATGACTGCACGCCCACAAGCGACAACATGGCCTGTCGACTCCTTCACAACGTGCCAGCCTCAACCGGTGCTCCACCTACGATCACCATCAGCGCGTACATCGATCACACGTTCAGTATCAACAAGGACGACGTCTGGACCAACACAATCGTCATCCTTCTCGCAATTGTTCTGTTCCGCGTGTTGGGCCTGGTGTCGCTCCGCTACATCAACCACCAGAAGCGATAAGCAACGTCGCTAAGTGACAGGTTGGCTCGTCATCTCTTGTTATGTTCATAGCTCTTCATCGCGCTGCTTTACTCTGGTTGGTATTTGAATGAATCACATAATTCCTTTTGTCTCTGTTGGGCTTCAACATCGTCGTGCATGCACAATAGCTAAGGCATTAATTAACACGCAGGGGGCGCAAGACCTAGCTGCATGTGCGTGCTGCTCGTGAGGTGTTGCGCAATCGATGCCAACACGAGCAATGTCATCCGCTGCAGCAACACACGAGCCGTGCATCTGGGAAGCTGGCGTCCTCACCACGTTGACCCACATCTGGCACCGCCATTGGGGCGATGACGACGACCGTGCTCGGCCTGCGGGCGAAGCCCAAGCTCTTCTGCGCAGCGCAGTGCTCCAACGGCAAGATCAACTCTTCCTTCAGCACCCGTACTCCAGACTCTGCTTGCGCGAGTCCTCGCTCACGTCCAGCCCAAAGGTGCACCACGTGCTGCGCCCACGAGCTCCAAGCGCTGGCGGCCACTGACGAGACCCGGMACGGCACCCCAGCGAACAGGATGGCCACGCCAACGACAGTCACCTGCCCGACCCGTGCCCCAGCCTCGTCACGTACCGCTTCACCCATCGACCGCGCAGACATCCGGGCATTCTTCTCGACAACTCCAAATACTTAAGTAAATATCACTAGCTAACTCTATCTGGCGTTACCTTCGGGCGGACGCAATACAAAGGCAATACAATGCACGTAGATCACACACACACACAACACACAAGCCGTGATGTATTATACAACTTGAATATATTCTATATACCTTGCACAATACTGTACATCTTAGTATAGTATAGTATAGTATAGTATAGTATAGTATAGTATAGTATAGTATAGTATAGTATAGTATAGTATAGTATAGTATAGTATAGTATAGTA
>NSDO01000228.1:10855-38222 GCA_002286825.1 Lagenidium giganteum | reverse complement strand
GTATAGTATAGTATAGTATAGTATAGTATAGTATAGTATAGTATAGTATAGTATAGTATAGTATAGTATAGTATAGTATAGTATAGTATAGTATACTATAGTATAGTATAGTATAGTATGTTCGATGCTCCCTGTTGTGATACGGAGAGTCTTCCACCCCTTTACCCACCGTCGAACATGCACAGCGATGCAACATCGGCAAGCTGCATGCTGACAACGCTGCCGAATACCGACGCTTGGCCAACACGCTGCGGAGCGTCCATGGAACAAGCATGTATTTTCAAACGCCTACAGTCCTCAAGAGAACGGAATCGCTCAACGATGCTGCTGGAGAAGGTCCGGGCAATCTTCTTTGATGGCTCTTGTGGGCGGTCACACAGCTGATCAACTGGACACCGTCGGTCGCACTTGGCGACGTCAGCCCACACCAACAGCTAACCGGAAGACCCACAGCTTGAGCCACCTTCGAGCCTTCGGCTTCGTCGATTTTCGTCTCGCTCGTCTTCTTTGCTCGTGCAGAGTTTGACGGCTGCCAACGTGTTCACGGCAGTGATGTTATTCAACTCGTTGCGCGGTCCTCTGGCCAACCTTCCCAACGCCGTCCAAGTGATCGTCGAAGCAAGAGTGTCGCTTCATCGCCTCGCGACCTTCTTGAACGTGGATGAAGTGGATCCAACACGCATATCGCGCAACGCGTCGCGCCATCCCAGCGATGTCATGATCAATGTCGATAATGCCACGTTTTCATGGACTCTGGACTCAAGCTCAACAAATAGAAGGCGTGTTTCATGGCGCTATCGGCCACCAGGAAGCTAGCCCCGCTACCCGCGATTCATGCATTGCAGCCGGATGAGACCACGCGATATTTGGTGATCCACGTTGGTCAAACCAAGGCACCACAGATGGCATGGAAACGCGTGCTTGCTCAATTGCGGGCACGGCTTCATCATGGTCGCAGCAAGACAGCCAACGCCCTCCAACGAGCAGCTTTACGGTCTGTTGGCACCCGCGTCTGCGCGACTGTGAGTGTCGAATTCTCCGCAGGACATTGAAGAAGCTGCGGATAGTTGCACAGCAGTAAGCGAACCAAGGTCATGAACTGACTTGCCGCTGCCGGAGCTGCGGCTACCCTCGGTCGGGTCGGCTTCCAGTCGATGTGGTCCGGTCCTCGCCATAGCCACCGGACGATGTCGCCATTGTATCCGTCTTGGCAGCAATGCGGTTGATATGGCACCAGTCCAGGGCCTCGCCATCGGGAAACAGCGTCGCAAGGGTAGCATGTGACACAACGTGTCTCCGTTTAGCCGACCGTGGTGACGGTGGTGGTTCGTGCGGAGTGAGGTGATTGTGGCCTTGCTGCGTCGTAACCGCGTGGCGTAAGTGTACCCAGTCCGCCCGCAGTTGTCTGCATCGCGGCTTCCTCGCTGCTGAGTCAGCCTCGACAGCGACTGTGGACGCAAGTGACCCCATCCAGACAACACGGTTCACGAAGCGCTGCAGCACACGGACGATGGCCGCCGTCGGGCACACATGGCGGGCAACGTATGCGATCTTCGGTACCACTATCGCTCGGGCACAGCAAGAACATCATGGCCGAGGTCAAGTACATGCATCGCTTGATTGCCTTCATCTCGACCTTGCGGGGCGCCATGATCTTGCACAAAAATTGCTGTCCCCACGCGTTTTAAATGGCCGTAAACAATTCTTTGGCCGCGTGCATGCGGACGTCCTTGGCGCCCATAGTGGCTCCGAAAGCCGCCGACATTCCCTTCGAGATGACATAGGTGATGGCGGTTGTAGCGAGAAGAACAGCGAGAACAGCAAACGCCGCTACACCAAGCACTCGATACAGGAGATGCACGATCACAACGATCTGAGCAGGCACTGTTGGAGAACCACGTTGCCCTCACAAAGCTCTGGACGTCCACGGTAAAGAGGTTGAAAATGGCCATGGCGTTCGTGTCGCGCTTGCTCTGGGCGCTGCGGCGCAATGCTTTCTCAAACTTGAGTGAGGCCGACAGGCGCATCATGTCCATGTTGATGCGGACGCTGGCATACGCGTCCGCAAACGCGTGGACTAGCCGCGACACCGCGAACACCGCGATCCACAGACTCAGGTTCACAGTGTCGAGTGCTGGCTGAGTGCACTTCTCGACCACGTGATGCAGGACGATGGGCGCGAACATGACACACGCGTCTGCCAGCAAGAACACGAACCCCGACACCAGGATGGACAGTCCGTGCGTTGACACCACAGCCTTCAGCAACGATCGATCGTGGGCGAGATACCGCCGCCCTAACTCAGCGCACGCGGCAGCGCTGCCGTCGTCACCTTCAAGCTGCCACAGATCGTCGTCGTTAAGTTGCCGTTCCTTGCCTTTCTCCAAGACCGAGTGAGCAGCAGCAAACGTTGCTCTGCTTCACCAATTCTCGCTCAAAACGGCCGAGGCGACTCCGCAACGGCGTCGAACGTCGCGTAGCCCCGCGCATTCGCATCACACTTCTTGCCCAGCAGCAACGTAGGCATAAGCAGCTTGCACTTGAGCGTGCGAGTCAGTCAATGAGCTGGTGCTTCTTCCGTCTTCGGGTGATGCGGCAGACATCAACAGGTATATGTCAGCACAGCGTCCCAGCGCATGGCTCCATCAGTTCGGCACAACGGGAAGAGATCTCGCCACATCACCTGCCTGCCTCCAACGGTCGCCAAACATTGCTGCGGATTGCCGTCCCGCCCAAAGTCTGGGCACCAAACCAGTTGCACGCTGCTAGCATGCCGCCTACCTCATGGAACGGGTGTTACACAAACGTTCTGTGCTGATTTAGTCGTGCTATTGGTAATGTGGTTTGGTGGTCCATTCAACGATCGGTGGTAACTGGGAACACGCGCTGAAAGAATCACTGCCCCAGGTCATTTTGACTTCCTGCTTCTGCCTCGAGTGCGCTCATGCGCAGAGCAGTGCGCTGACACAGCATACCTCAAGTGTCATTCATCGCTTTAGCATCACACCACACTCTGTGGGAGCAACAAGTTTATGAAGCGGTAGTGACGATCAACCACTTCATAAAAAATTTGCATTTTGGCGATGACCACGCATCCCTTCGTTCGTCTGCAGTTGCTGCAACTCGATCAATATTTCCCAAACGTTGTCTACCTTCAGCTGACGTTGCGTCGACTCCTCTAGGTGATGCGTGGCTTGGAGTTCGTGCACGCATATGTCTTGGTTGCCGAAGAAATGTTACAGATGGAGCTTACAGCGGCCGCAGCACACGTGTGATTTCTAGAGGATACTGGCCATTTCCTAGAGGATCTGGAAACTCGCATGTGTCGGTAGCGGACAGCCCAAAGTGCTGGTCACGCTCAGAACTCGATAAGCTGTCACAAAATGTCGAGCCGATGGCGTACACCCGGCCGCCACGGTCATCCAAGTCATGAATCCAATTTGGCAGTGCCGTCACCAGTGTGTTCTCAATGCTGAGAAATGATAACTTGGAATGGTCCAACGCCGTGGGCATCTCAGAGATCGGGTTGCGCGCAATCACCAGTGACTCATAACTACCAGCACATGGCATGGCTGGAATGGCGGTGATGTTGTTGCCAAGCAAAGAAAAATACGTGGTACGCATGCGAAGTAGTGGCTCCGGTACGTGCTGGAGCCCCATGTGTTCGACGTACAATGTCGTCACATGCTGCCAATGTTCGTCCAAATCCGCTGGAAAGACCGATAGGTTTGTTGTCGAGATCTCGATGTCGAACAGAGTCTTCGGGAGGTCGAACATGAGTCCGTCGGGAATGCTACTCATGTTCGAGAGGGCCACGTAAACGTACACGATCGCTGGGTGTGTGGTTTGCGTGATTCCGGCTTCCAGAGGCCACGAAGCGATAGTGCAGTTGTAGATGTCGACGCCAATGAGATTCGAAAATTTCTGAATGTTTCTTGGCATCGTCAACGCAGGGCAATGCGTCACCAAAAGAAGCGACAGCGACGACTCGGCCAAGAAATCAAGCGAGTTGTTGGCCACAGACGCTGTTACTTCCCTGTAGCAATTGAACTCGTAGACCGCACATGCATACTTCTTTGCCAGCCACGGTCGTAATGGAACGCGACATCCTCGAGTCGAGTCATTCCACGACCTGCACACAGCGGTGAGATGAAGAATCAGGATGCCGAGCCCCCAGACAAAGAACAAAAAGTGCACGAGGTGGGCAACCTTGCCATGTACTCGTCGCACGGCAACGCGCTTCAGTTGCTCCGGTGGAAAGGTTTCCTTGTTCACAGCAGCGGCATTTTTGTCATCGTCAATGCTGTCGAAGCGCACGCTGACAGCCGAAATGACGGCGCTGTTGTTGTGGGAGATCTTGACCAACTGAGGGACACTGGCAAGGCAGCTGAACACGCCTAAGTACGAAATGAATTTATTGAGCAGATCTGGGACACTTTGAGCAATGATCTGGCGGTTTTCGTTCACCATGCTGATGTACCAGACGTCGTTGTAGACTTTGCTGATCTCAAATTCGTGGATCACTGGGTCAAACGCAATGGCATAAGGCCAGATAATCACGAGCGGCATGATCAAGCTGGTGCCTGAGTCCAACAGCGCGTCCATGATAAGACACGACAACCGCTCCAACGCAAGCGAACGACGCGTGAAGTATTGAACCAGCGGTGTGGACCAGCAGTTGAGTACAATGAAGAAAACGTAGAGATGGTTAATCCATGCCTTCCCCACCAGCACGCTCGAGTAGTACACCTGAATGGTCTGCGAGACGATCTCTACGCCTTCACGCAGCACAAAACGAACGTCGAAGTAGCCGCTTTCCACGCCAAACACGCCTTGGCGACCAAAGAGCGCCTGCCATGTGGAACGAATGACATCCCATGCCTGCCTGGCGCGCTCCGACAACGACGATTCCAGCCATCGCGCGAAGCGGTTACGCTCAGCAGCTCGAACACTTGCAGAGCCATCAAAGAGGAATCGACGCTCGACAAGCGTCGACCACGTCATTTCAAGCAGATACCATGCATGAGCAGCTGCCAGGAGCGAGAACAGCACAACGGCGGTCTTGCATGTCACCGACGGAGATGGCATCAGCAGCTGCACATAGTAATCCATGTCTGGAGTCAGCAAGAACGCATACAGCGCGGCCGATAAGCCGTAGAACGCGCCACAAAATGCGTGCGATATCCACGTGCCAAGCCAGAGCAAGCGAAGCTGCGGCGGTCCAAGCTGCATCATGAGCGTCCCACCGTGGCTGGATCGATCGAGGAAGTTGGTCTTGCTATTGAAGCGCTTGAAGCCGGATGTCTGCACGGACGACGAAGTGAATTTATCTGGAGGCAAGGTAGGGACATCTGCGTCGCTAGTGACTGGATGGATCTGCATGTTGGTTGTGAGGGGGCGAAGGCTCGGGCGACAACGACGCGCTCGCGCAATGCTGCAGCACACCACTGCGCTTCCCGTTGGTGTTTGCAAACCACGAGGGTTCCCGCTGAGTCGCAAATGGCGAGTGCTGTCGTGCCGCACCATAATTACCAGCGACATCGAGAAATAGCATCACGCATGACTGTTGCGCCTAGCAGCCTCACGATGAGGACGAGGACGGATGGTATTGGATCTCGGGTCACGAAAGGTCGTAAACCTGCAGAACGTGAACACTGAACGATCCTGCTCCAGCCGCGAAAGGACGCGACCATTATTACGACAGCTGCCCATGAAGACAAGCACGGCCATGGACGCCGGCGCCAGCACGCAAGATGGCGGTGCAGGTGCGAAGGGAGCACCAAGCAGCACCTCGGACAAGACCAAGAGCACACCTTTAGGGAACTATGTGCCTGTGACACAAGGGTGGGATGCGGACGACCGGGAGTTCGCCGTGGTCATGGCCGAGTTGCTCGAAACGATTCGCGTGCAATTGGTCATCATCATGGCTATTGCCATGGATGTTGTCTTTGCAGCAGCGGAGCTGTACTTGCAGAATCAGCTGGAGTTGGCACGATACCAGTCCGTGCGCGTCGGCGAAGACTCGGTCCCCGTGCAGACGATGCGCATGGCGCTACGTGTCATCAACTCGTGCACAGGGTTCACTACCATGTTTTTCTTGCTGGAGCTTATTGTACTCGCCTGTGCGTTCCGTCTTCAATTCATCCGGCACATTGGCTACGTCCTGGACTTGATTCTCGTCTCGAGCTCGTGGATTCACGAATTATCGACACAATCTAAGTGTAAGTACGCGCGATTGATTCAAAGGATGAGTTGTGGATGATGCAGCTGGTGCATGACAGTGCTGCGCTTGTTGGGACTTCTCCGCCTGTGGCGAGTGTTTCGCCTGGTTCACTCACTTGTTGAGCGAGAACGCCGTGAGCATGACGTGACACGTCAGCTGCTTGAAAACGAAAAGAAGGTGCAGGAGCTGGAACTTTCTTTCGTTGATTGCAGTAATCGCTGACGCAGCTGACTGGCTTGCCGTGTTTAGGTTGTGATGAATCTTCGCGTTGAGAAGGACGCCGCACAGCAAACACTGGGGAAGGAATACGAGTCGCGGGCAGCCCTGGAAGTGCTGTTGCAGGGATACAAAGATGAAATCGACACCATGAAAGAAGCACTGAGCATTGCAGCGCAAGCCGTTGCGGCTGCCGAATTGAGAGATGGTGCATTTGAAGACACGTCCATGGGTGATTACTATGCACACGACAGTGAGGTCACCAAAGCCGCCGCTCAAAACAATGACGATGCCATCGTGCACGGCGAGTTGGACACGCCTGAACAAGTCAGTTCCATCAAACAAGCGCCACTCAAAGATGCCACATCAACGCATAAAGCGACTGAGCCATCTTTGGCAAATCCTGAAGTCGATGATGAAGGCTTTGAAGACGCTATGGAAGCATAGCAAACCAGACTACGAAGCGGTGGAATTGCCGCAAGCAACAAGCATCAAATGGTGTTCTTATCCCCATATTATACATTTATTACCATATCCTATTGTGCCTTGCTAGTCGAAGACTTTCCGCTCGAAGAACGGGCAAAAGACGATTGCCATAAACAGCAGCGTGTCTATCCGGTCGATGACGCCACCGCCGATCCGCAGATACTCGCCCGTGGCTGGCGTTTTGGCTACTTTCTTGAGACTAATGAGGAATAGCTTGCATACTTGGCTGAACACAATGGCGGTGGCTGCCAGAATTGCCACCAAATAGTTGACCATCTCGAAATTCACGGTTGCCGACGCGATAAACGAGCCCGAGACGCCGAGTAACAGAGAACCAATCAGTTTCTCGACGTTCTGGCGCGAGGACACATGCTTGGCAATAGGATGATTGTTGGTCATGCGGAACCGCTTGAGAATGCGCTCCGTCAAAAAGCTGCCAAGCTCGGAGGACCACACAATAATGAAGAATCCGAGCAAGGCGTGATCGTTCATAGCCGTCGGCGATCTGGAAAAGTACTCGAGAACCACAGCAGCACACGACAAGTAGAGCATTCCCGCAACATCGAGCAGCGCCATCACAGCCGACTCCATAGCTTCTTTGCTCGTCATCACTCTGATAATGAGCATCAGGCATGACGACAGCATGAGCAGCGAGTACGACTCGATCGTGACGGGACGATTATTGGCGGTCGTGGTCTCGGTGGCGCTCTTGAGAAGGACATTCATGGACGCTAAGCAATAGTAAGCATAGCGAACGACGACAACGATAGCATCTGGAACGTTCGGGGACAGCGTCGCGGCCATGACGCACAAGAAGACGTTCGTCGAGACATACGCGACCACCAGCAGTCCATCACTGCTTGCGGCGCCTGGAAACACAAAGCAAAATCCAAGCGCCGTACCAGCCAAGATCACACTGAAGAGCATCGCAGTGAGAAACTTGCGTCCACAAAAGAATCGCTCCGCGATGGGCGTGATGGCGCACGTGCGCAGATCCACCGAGTAGCTCATGATCTGGCCGTAGATATCCCGACACGTTTGTTTCTGATGCAGCTTGAAGGGCAGGAAGACGCGCAGCCGCACGCGATAAGCCAACCACACATATTCGTACGTGGCCACGGCGACGCAGACGCTATAGACAAACGCCAATGCGCGGTTCGAGGAGAAGTAAGCGACGAGGAAGACCATGACGGGCACGAGCAGCAGCAGCACCGTGTCGAGCACAAGGCGCAGCACGTCGCCCATGGTCATCATCTGCACGTCGAGCTCGCCGGCATCCCACCACGACGGCTTCTCATCGCTCGGCATGCCGACAACGTTGCCGTTGAGACGCACCAAGACAACTGAGGACGGGCGCAGCGAGAGCCCACGCATGTTCTGCTGCGCGGGCGTCGGATTCCCGCCCACCACAGGGATTGCTTCACTCGGCGTCTCGCACACCACCATGGCCCAACGACAGACAGACAGTCAGTCAGTCACACAGACGGACAGCACCAATTGAACCACCGCTTCTCGTGGTTTCTACCAACTCGGACGACGCAGCCGAGCGCCGGCGCTTGGGAAGAAGCGCGCCACGGAGCAAAGCGCGCAGACAACACGGAATGTGCTCGGGCGCGACCCAGCGCCGGTGATACTCGTAGCACGCCGCCTCTGCGGGTCCCTTGAGCGATGCGACGACCAGTGTGCCTGGAAACCAGCAGGTGCCAGTTCACGCAATGGGCAGTGCCATTGCTTCCGAGCCATGACGCCTCTACCGACACCCTGAGAAGGCGCTATTCAGCCAATCAGAAGCGCGCATGCGGGTTTCTGGCCAATCAACAAGGGGTGCTTTGGAAAAGCGTAGGATGTGGGTTGTGGTCCACACGACACGATGCCCCCATACAGTATGGATGCCCCCACCTTTTTGCAGCACTTGGCACATGACAGCGACGCCGTTCAAAGATCTGTCGCGCGCAGCGGACAGCGTGTTATATGGCAGCTTCAACTGCACCAACCGGCTGCATGTTCGCAGCAAGGCCGCGGTGAGTGCCTCCAGCGACGTGAGCTTTGCGACCGATGGCTCGGTGAATGCCGCGGACGCCGCGATCCGCTCCGGCCTGGCCGTGACCGTTGCGTCTGCTCACTTGCCGCGCGTGTTGGGGATCGACAAGCTGCTGCGCACGCCCAGGTCGTCGTCTGCCGTCTTCGCCAAGATCAATACTGTTGGTGATGCCATGTTCATGTGGAAACTACGTGACGTTGGGGTACGACGCCTCAATATTGCTACGTGCGTATCTGGGTCGCACCCGATTGCACCTAGCAGCGCTACTGCTAGAGTGGCAGCAGAGTTCCGCAATGAGCGATATGCTATGGAAGCACGCTGGGCTCGAACGACGTCGTTGGCGAGCCCAAAAGAGAGCTCATGCAAGCTGGGTGTGGCTGTCAAGGTCGGCGACGTCACGTTAGGTGGCCACGCTGGGTACGACTTTATCAAATCCAAGTTCAAGGACGAGAGCGCAGGCGCACGCTTCCGAATCCACGACACGACCATCACGCTGCTGCTGAAGAAGCGCTTCAAGGTTGTCCACGGCTCGTACCACCACAAGGTGTCGTCGCACGTTGCGAGTGCAGCACTGGTCACTCACGACTTTGCGATGATGACTACCCAAATCACTGCCGGTGGACGCTACAAGCTGGACGACACCACCACGTGCGCTGGCAAGATCGACTCGGACGGCGTGCTGTCGCTCAGTTGGTCGCAGCAACTCGGCTCGCTCGCGGCGCTGTCAGTATGCACGCGCGTTGACGTCACGAACCTTGACGGTGACACCCACGACTTTGGCATTGGCGTGACAATAGGCTGAGCGGTCCGGTGCTGGATAATATTGCAGAGGAAGCATCACGTTCAGTTCTGGGTCACAGCCAATATTCATCATCCACTGCTGTCAATAACCTGCAGTTGTTGATAATTGCTGGCGATTGCGGACGATGGTGACGGACCTCTATGCTGGCCGACCTGTGATTTTGAATGTGCCGGATCCTGGAAGATGGAATGGAAGTGGGTGCGAGGGTGGTGGCTGCGATGGCGGTGGTCGCGAGCTGCGCGGGCAGCTCCGCTGTCTATATGCGTGCTGTTCGTGGTCGGTGTTATGATTCGCAGTGTCGACAATCCATGGACGACGAGGTGGTCGCTGCGCGGCTGTGTGGAGATGGAGAACCACGTGGAAATGGACTACTTCGACGAATCCAAGTGCGTCACCGCATTAGAGCGCCAGGTTGCGATCACTGAGCTCCTGCGTGTCATCACTGCGGCTCTCAAATCGGCGGATGTGGACTATTGGCTCGATAGTGGCTCGTTGCTCGGTCAAATCCGCGCGCAGAGCGTCATTCCGTGGGATAATGACGCCGATATTGGCGTCACCACAGCTGGATATGAATATCTGCGCGACCACGAGCTGCCAGTTCCCGAGGGCTTCGTGCTGAATATCTACGACAGCCGTCTTCATCCTGAAGGCACACGCGATTGGATCATTCCTGGGCGCTTGGTCGACACGCGGTTTGGATTCTACGTCGATATCTTCGTGTTCCACGAGACCCGTGTGAACGGCATTGCAATGCTGGCAGTGACGCCATCCGCGTGCTGGAACACGTGCCACAAGTGCGTTCGCGTGGGCAAATACGACGGCTTCTTCGTCATCCCCAAGAGCTATGTCTACCCGTTGATCTCGTGTCCGTTTGCCGACTTCACCGTCCTCTGCCCTGCCAAACGAACGAGTTACTTGGACCACATCTACGGACCAGACTACCTCATCGAGAAACGATACTGACACACCAAGCTTTCTGCATCAAGACGACTCACTCAAGTCTCAAGGAACTTCAGAACTTCAGGACTCGAGAATTCCCCGAACGGTTAAGATGCCCTGATCATTCTCACTGCGCAAGGGCATCATCATCCGACTGTATGTGACAAGTGTCATTGTGCGCTGTGGCCCATCGTTCAGCTTCTACACAGCCTCAATCAGCCGGCACCGACGATGATGGCAGTCGTGCTGCCCAAGTGCCAGCTTTTTCATCAACAAAAATTGCGACAAACCTGCAGGATTCGTTCCCTGTGAAATTCCATCAAGGCAACGGGCACGTCAGAAACAGCAGGTGTGCGAGACCTCCATCCTTAATAATTAATACCCTTTGCTAAACGATCTGTCATCGTGGGAGAGCGACACTGGCTGGTTTGAGTGCCCACTCGCACCGATTCCAAGAGCAGCATCATGGCGTCGTTGCAATCGCTTCAGAACATGCTGTACATGTCCACATTCCTGGCGGCCAAATCGGTCCCAGTGATTGCGGCAGGCACCAGCATTGTGTTCGCGGTGTCTCCATGGTATGTTGTGCGGGTAGCTGCGCGGGAAAAGGCGTCGCTGACGGCACATATTCGTGCTCTCTTGCAGGACAACTGTGCGCACGATCGCGCGCGCACGCAGCACGCTGCAGTTCTCGTTCGCGCCGTTCTATTTCTACTTCGTGCAGTCTGTCATCTTCGGCCTGTATGCGTACGCGACGTCCAACGTGCTGATGGGAGCCACCACGGCGTTCGGTTCGATGCTCGATCTACATTATGTGCTGGTTTACTATCGCCACGCCACAGACAAGGTACGCAATAAACTGCTGCTTGCGCTGCCATCCTGAGGACTAATTGTCGATTGAATGCACAGACACAACCGTTCCGATTGCTGACCATTGCGACGGCGTGCATTCTCTTTCTTTGGGTGCACACTGCTGGCAAGAGCCCTGACGACGCCAAGGTCATTATTGGCGTTCCTGGCAACATCCTGTCGGTGCTCACGTCGGCGTCGCCACTGCTTCAAGTGAAGACGATTATCCAGCGACGAGATGCGTCGTCGCTTCCGTTTGGCATGTCGGTCATGAACGTCGTGTCTGGTGGCGTCTGGATGATCTACGGCATCATGTTGCGAGACATTCTGGTGATTTTCCCGAACGGCTTTGCGTTCGTGATGGGAATTATCCAAGTGGCGCTCATCATGGCCTTCCGTGCACCAAAGGCTGCACCATCGATTCCGATCGCGACGATGCGGTTCATGAGCAAGTCCGTGCACGAGAAAGTGTGAAAAGCAAAATAAAGTCCAGATCTGATGAAGAAGTGATTAGGAAAGTATCTGAAGAAAAGCGGCCAAAGTACTCAGCAAACGGAACTGGTACGCCGCATGTGTCCTGTTAAATTAATGCACCAACGGTTTTGGGTACGATGCGAAAGATTTATTCTGTAGGGTCAGAGTTCCTCGCAACGGTCGGGAGTTGCCTGTGCCCTGCTGCAGTCAGGATTTTCAGGCACCTGAGAATGGCAGCCTGTCTTTTGTTTGATGTGCATCATTCCAAGCTCCAAAAACATTAAGAAAAAAAACAGACGAGCTGCGCTCGCGCTTCCGAAGAACGTGCCGGTTAACAGAATGCGTCCCATTACCCAGCGAGCTTAGACAGAGCTGCACCTTGGAAATTCCGACCACAAACCCAAACCTCTCCTTCGTCCGCGTTCAGGTGCCAGCTTTCAGCCTGAAACAGTGAGCTGCTTAGCTTGTTCTCATCATTGGACATCGGTCGAGCTTATGGGTGTCTTGTTATGTGCCGACGCGCAACCATCAATGTGTCTATCCAGCAGAGCCTGGTAAGCAGGGAGTCGACCTGCACTACGAGTCGATCATGTGCATTGGGATAAGCAAAATGTCGTTGTCACAGGCAGGTACGCAAAACAATTAAAGCTGGATTTCATTTAGGATCTTCAATTCGAAATTGTGTTAGTGCGGCATTGAGGTATTGATGCTGAAGTTCTTGACGAAGAAGTAAGATAGGTTCGTTCCACACGTGAGTATGCACGTCGTCATCACTTGCCTTGAATTTGGCTTTGGTATCCACGCGACAGCCACAAACGTTCGAACTACGATGACGGGTGTGGAACTGCTTCATAAGTATCCGTCAGCTGATTCACGAGCGCTAAGAACGGCGGCTTGCAACGTGTCACTGCTGACAATTGGATCTGGGTCGCCTGTCGTTTCCTCTCGGACGAGCAGAGCAACGCTCTGGCTGCAAATGGGCTTGCGATCTTCCAGACAAAGGGCTGCAATGCGCCACTTGCTCCAATCGATGGCTGAACGTCGACATGGAGCAGTACTGGATGTTGGCATTCACCATTTCCTTGAACAAAGTTGACCAGCTTCGTGAAGCTGAGAGATGCGAGAGCATCCATGAACTGGAACTTGGCTTCGTGACTTGATCGGGCAATCGTCCAGCGCGGAACACCGCCCCATAGATGATATAGCGCTGTGAGATCCCTCGTCGAAACGAACGGATAGCACGCTTGGCGACACACTTCTAGCTCTTCAAGTGACCACAGCGGCAGCACGACGGCGTCTGTGACTTCGACGTGATGCAGCACGCAGGCTGATACGCAGATAACTCGGTTTCCGCACACGTCTTTCGATTTCGAGCCGTACGCTTGCAGACAAGAGCGCTCGTTGCCGTCCGAAGCATCACACAGCAGCCACGTGCTCGGATCACGCAGTTCCTTCCTAAAATCTGAGTCTGGCTGGCCATGTAGCACGTGTCCATCCGATCGCACCAAGCAATACTGATCTCGTGTGTGCAGCACAATGGACGGGGGCGCAGGTTTGCGTCGCCGCAAGTGCTCGAGTAACCACACGAGGAACGCAGTCTTCCCCACACCGGCGGCTCCCGTGACGACCGTCGCTGTCGGCGGTGCTGGACGCTCCGTCATGCGCGCCAGCGCGTGCCAAAAGACTGGGCGAACCAAGAGCGACGTCATGCCGTGACCTTGCGGATCAAGCCATGGGATGGCCACTGGCAGCCGCAGCACGACGGGGACAGCATCTGACGTCACGGAAAAGTCGGTGTGCTCACCATCGACAGGCTCGACTTGCGCCAGCGGAAGCGCCGCGATGAATGCGGCGACGACGTCGTTGCCATCTGCCTCTGTTGGCTGTGCATGCATGGGCTCCGTGTCGATGCACGGGCCAAATGAGATCGGGCTCTGCGGCAGCGACTGCTGCATCGACATGGCCGTCGGGCGTGTGTGGGGAAATGGGGGTCATCGACGTTGGCCGAGGGTTGGAAAGCAGCGACAGAGGTAATACCCGAACCGAACCGGAAAGGCAGTGCAAACGAGGGTCAGTGGGGGGGGGGGGGGATGAGGGTACCCTTTTCCAGTGACCGACATGCACACACAGATGGGACATGCGCTGTGTGAGTCAATGCATGACGAGGACATTGTTGGCGCATGATTGATCGGAATGGATCGAGTGGGTCGTGAAGGGCTTCCGACCCAAAGAGTGCCGTGGAGGAAGGAGAGCTCGCCGTCGAGCGCACTATAATACAAGCATTGGTCATCCGTACAGGAGATGTCAGCTTGCAAGCATTTGAGCGCACAACGCTGCTTCACGTTTCGTGGAATCCCCTGACGATGATCAAGCAAAAGTGATGAAGAGAGAATAGTGAGCCGCACTGTGTGAGGCAAGTCGTGTGTGGCGTTGTGCAACGGTATCTCTGCAATCATTACCAAGAGAGTGGCACTTGAATAGCGTGGTGCCACAGCGCACGACAAGTCCCTGTCTGGGAACTCGCAGACAATCAGCACTCAGCTCACGCTGTGCGGTCGCCGTAGTTGACGTCGTTGCGGCATCCATCGCTGCTCCCAGATGCATCAAGAATGCACACACCAATCCAAATCGCCCATGCATCTGCCAATGTCGATGTAGCTGTCGAATTACGTGCGCTTGTCCAGCCCATGCTTCCATTGCTGTCGTACCCATGGACAAATTCCATCACGACTTTCGGTGTGACGCGCGTCTGGCACGATCGACGGGTCCCAATCGCACATTGCTCACCCATCTCAGTACACATAATGTACAACTACTACTTGAAGTGCGCATCGATCTCTGCAATCCTCAAGGTCGGTGCCACTGCTGGAGCTGCCGTGTGCTCGTTCTACGAGGAAGCGCGGGGGCTTCATGCGGATCCACTGGCCACCGCCCTCCGCGCTCTCTATGGCTCACTGCCGGTTTTGCTTGCTGAGGCTCAGGACATCCGGGAACACCGTCAAGCCCCCCCCCCCCCCTCGGAAGTGGTGGCGGTCGTTGGTCGCATGTACTCGTTGAATGCTGACGATGACGACCATGCTTTGGATTGGATGGACTGGCGTGCGTCTTCGTGTGTGAGCGCTCTGCAGCAGTTTGTGACGTTATGTGCGACTGCAGAGTTCGATGAACTGGACAGCAATGTGGAAGGCGAGTCAGCTGGCGTGCTGCGCTTCACTCAGGACCTCGCGTGGCTCAGCACCGACCAAGTTGCGGTATCGTCGTTGTTTGTGCGTCGTGGGTTCCACGCGCAATGGCGTCGTATTCTGTCGTCACCAGGCGATATCAAGGTCACGGGCGCGGATGGAGTGGGCAAGCGCGTCTTTTTCCTGTGGTTGATCTACAAACTGCGGCAAATGGCTTCGCCACCGCTGATCGTGATCGACTTCGACGACATGTTCGGATTAATCGCGCCTAATGGTCAGATATTGCCGCCAGAGCATGGCGCCTTCAAATCAGCACTGATGGATCCGAATGCGTGGATTCTGTTGGAGGGATTCCAGCGGGCATCAGGACAGCATGAGGATGAAGGTCGCGACTGACCAAGGCATCATCGCAGCGAAGGTGGTGTTGATGATTCCATCCGATCCCAACTTGATCAATCCCTGGCTCCGATTGTTCGCGGACCTCGATCACGTCGTGTCGTGCTTCATCACGTTGCCGCTGTGGGACAACGATGAACTGGAGCTGTGTCGGCGTCACTGCTATCCACACGTCGCATCCTCAACCGCCATTGACCTGTATGCGCTGTGGGGTGGCGTTCCTCGCTTGGTGCTCGTGTCGGACAAACAGACCAGCATTCAGCGATTCTACGACGTTGTCGAGTCGTTGACGCTGCAAGACATTGCGTACTTCCTTCGCGACATGACCAGTGCAGATCATCAGGAACGACCGCGAGCAGTTGTGCACCTTGATGCCTGCCGCGAGCGTCCGACATGGAAGTTCTGCAGTCCCGACGCAATCAGAGCCATCACCAACGCAATCGACGATTTCTCTCGTCGACGTTTTACTTACCAATGCGGAGACGAACCACACTGGCAGTTGCTGAAAGATCAGCTTCTACAAACAGGGAGAGAACCGCAGGGCATGTCATCACAACCCTGAATTGATCAATCAAACTCGGTGACGTTGCTCTGGATAGCTTCCTCATTGTTTTTGCTGTGTGTCCATGTGATTGATGGATGCGTTGCTCTCAGGCGGCTTCTCCGCACTCAATGTGCGGAGTTTGGATAAGATCGACACATGGCCAGAATGGCTAGAGCAGAGTCGATTGATGCCCCATCAGCACTACCGCCTTCAACCCGCTGACGCCTTGCGCTTCTGTGATCTTGAAGCAAAGGCATTCACGAATGTGTCGGGACCTCGGACACGTTGTCGACTGTGTTGTCTGTTTGATCCAGCTGGCGAAGACGCTCTCACGACGGCCATGAACGCCACCGAACACACACACACGTGCAACGCATCTGCGACGCGTGAAACTGGTAAAAGTGGTGGTTGACCACCGCCATCTGGAACGTGCTCTCTCTTGCACTCAGCCCAATCACAGGGGAAGACGATGGAGAAGCCTGCTGCCAGCTGGATATGGGCAACAGACAGTTGCGATTGACGCACTGGCATGTGTGGGAGGTTGCACTGGCTGTGCGTCTTGCGGCGGATATTTCAACTGGTCATTCATCTTCTCGCTGTCGAAGCCGCACGTCGACTCGCCCACCGCCGTCGTCTCGTCAGCTCGATCGCTTCATTCCCCACACATTTTCTCGCTTTCACAACCATGAAGGTGTACGGCATTGCTCGCGCTTTGCTCCTCTCGAGCGCGGTCTTGGCGGTTGCCAACGCTGGCGCAGCGTACGACAACAAACAGAATTGCGATTCTGGTGTCACCCCAGCGCCGACGACAGTCAAGACTGTCACTAATGCTCCACAGCCAACGCAAGGACCGGCCCCAGTGCCAACCCAAGGCCCATACACGCCGGCGCCAAACACACCTGCACCAAGCAACAAGCCAGTGACTGTGGCTCCGACCCAGGGACCATACACGCCAGCGCCAAACACGCCGGCGCCAAGCAGCAAGCCAGTGACTGTTGCGCCAACGCAAGGCCCATACACACCAGCGCCAAACACACCTGCGCCAACGACCAAGGCGCCAGTGACTGTGGCTCCGACCCAGGGACCATACACGCCAGCGCCAAACACGCCAGCACCAAACACGCCAGCGCCAACCAGCAAGGCCCCAGTGACGGTCGCGCCAACTCCAGCGCCAGCCAACACCACTGCTCCAGTCAAGCCTAGCGGCAAGTCGCAGGACACCTGCGGCACCATCAAGTCCAAGTTCGGCTACAAGGGCAAGGATGCTGGTGGCCCAGGTTCGTACCAGATGGTGACAGACATTGCTACGTGCGCCAAGACGACCCAGACGTGCTCGAGCGCCGTCTCGCCATTCGACGATGATGTCTCGGTCGTTTTCCGTGGCCCACTCAACATCCACAACATCGCTGTTTTCGATGGTTCAAGCGGTGCGTGGACCAAGGTGTCGTCGTACGAGAAGGGTGGCAAGGCCGATAACTTGGTTTTCTTCAACAACCGCCACATCGACTACACTGGCAAGGGCTCGCCTTCGGGCTACGCGTCTGAGGATGGCACCAGCGCGGCGCAGCAGCCAACACCATTCAAGGGCAACTTGGCGTGCGCCTCGAACCCAGGCGGCAACTCGATCTTTCCGTCGGACAAGACTGGCGCTGAAGTGCACATTCTGACGGCCAAGAAGTGTGGTCAGGATGGGGAGTGCAAGGGCTACTACAACAAGAACGGTATGGCTCACCAGGGCTGGAGTGGCAGCAAGAAGATCTTCGTGACCAAGGTTGATATGCCAAACAGTGGTGCTCCAAACATCCCAGCTATCTGGATGCTCAACGGCCAGATCGTCCGTGCCAACCAATACCAGTGCAACTGCCGTGGTATGGGCAAGGCCGGTGGCTGCGGTGAGCTCGATATCGCCGAAGTGCTCGAGAAGGACACGTCGATGGTCGCTACGCACTACTACTTCTACGATGGTGGCTCGGCCCCAGGCCACGACACGTACGGCAAGCGTCCAGTGGACGCCCCAACGACGTACGTCACGATCATCGATGAGTCGTACGGTGTCAAGGTTGTCGAGATCGGCGCTGATGACTTCGACTTTGGCTGTGGTAGCGTCACCAACGACGTTGTCCAGAAGTGGTTGGAAGCGTAAGCTGCTGTGTCAATGGGCATGCATACGTCCGCGATTTTGTCATGCATAGAGATGAATCCCTAACGACGTCACAATAGATGTGCTGTACCAAATATTTTTGATGTGCGCATAGCCACAGTGTTGGTGTATGTGTGAGAGGGAGAGAGCGCGCCCGTGGTAGTCTGAACCCCGTGTAACTAGCTGCACGTCTGCAGGCAAGCTTGACAGTAGAAGGCAATCAAGTCGCGGAAAGGCTGAGAGTTATACGGCTTATATGATGAGGATGGTTCTGATTGTTATCCTGACGCTGAGATCTTCTTGGATGGCAGCATTATAAAACCGCTGCTGTCACCCGGAGATCTGTTCAAAAATTATGTACACAGAAATTGAGAGTCTTGGATCAAGTTGTGCTTTGGTGGCGGGAAGACTGGTAAGACGACGCTGGTTATGGATATACATACAATGCTGCTGTTCGCGCTTGCAGATGAACGTGCTGGCGTAACTAGACAGCAAATGGATTGGAGGACGACGACCCTGCCAGTTTCTTTGCAGATGGCGGCGTGTTCAGCGGGCGGCGCATTGATGCTCGTAAGCGACGACGACTTGGCGATGGCTTCGGGCTTTGCGCTTCTGGGTTGTGTGATTGCATGTGTGCGGGCATCTTCTCGGCCTTGATGCGCGTGCCACAAGTACCACAAAAGACAGTTCGCTTCGGACACTGATACATCTTGTGGCGTGCAAACTGGCGGACAAATGTCGACGCCATACAAAACTCACAGCGCTTGACGTTGCCAAACGGTGAACCGTGCTTCCGCAACCATAAAATCAGCTTAGGCTGCAGGAAGCGCACGTGCAGCGTTTGCTTCTCGGGGTCATCTTCTTTGACGGCTGGGAAACACGACAACCGTACCGTTGGTCGATCTGTGAGATTGCCAAGCTCTTTGCAAGTTGATGCCATGAGGTAGTCTTCGTGCAAATAAAACAAGTTGCCGAGTGCGTAGTAGGCATCAGGTACATTCTTCTCGTCTGGTGGTGAACGAGCAACGAAAGCATTAAATGCACCGATTTGCTCTTCCAGCGACGTCAACGGGAGCTTGACCACGCACTTGGCGCGTGCAAACAGCCACTGTGGCATTGTCTGGACACGTAGGGCTCGGTCATACGCCTGCATGGCTGCGCGGTAATCCTGTTGCTGGTGGTAGATACACGCCATGTGGAAATGGAAGTCGGCCACGGACGGATAGCGCTGAGCAAGCTCGGCCCAAAAAGCTAGGTCTAGTGACTCGCTGTCTTCGATCTTGTGTTGTCCAAGCCATGCGAAGTATCCCACGACCACGGCTGCATCGACGCGCACGTGCTCTTCGCGTTTGTCAATGTCTTGAGTTTGTCTTTGCAGCACCTTGCGAGCAAATGACACGATACGCTGCACTTCACTGGATGGCCAAGTTGTACGACTCCACGTTGCCGTGATCGCCAATCGCAGTTGCATTACAGCTGTGTCGAAGCTGCCAGATCGCCACGATTCGGACGCCTTGCGTTCCAGCCGAGAACTGCACACAAGCATCTGCGCTGTCAGCGAGCCAGCGCTAGCGCGCTTGGCAATGTCTTCGTGGGGCACAGCACGTTCCTCGGCCTCGGCGCTGTGCAGACGCTGAACGCGGTCCTCGATGCTCATACCGTCAACACGCAGCTTCCATTCACGCTCGTAGTGACACACTTTGGACGCCAAACTGACGCGTTCCTGGAAAAATTCGACTTCTTTGTCTTCATCACACAGCTTGAGCGTCTTGTTGGCTTCGCCCATGAGCATCATCGCTGTGTGCGGATCACTCAGCACACAGCCGTGCCCAAACGCATACAGGTCACCGGTGAGCAGCATCGCCTTGGGCAGTCGCTGCTCAGCGGCCGCCCTCGCCCACTGAAATCCAGCGTTGCTGTCCTTGACTTGGTTCAGTAACAGGCACGCGAGGTCGTACTGCGCCTCTGCGTTGTGCTGCCGTGCTGCTTTCTCGAGGTAGAACTTGATAATATGGAGGTCCTTGCCGAGTCCCAACCGCTCACAGCTCTCATGATACAGCTGCACAAATGCAAGCTGAGCTTCTGCAAGACCGTTGTCAGCTGCCTGCTGAAGATGCACCTTGGCTTTGACCAAACTGTGCTCCTTGCCCGACCATTTCCATTCTTCCCAAAAATGGCGACCAAGCGCCAAGCGTGAACGCTGGTGACCGCGGTCTGCTGCTGCTTCCCAGCACGATACCGCTTTCTTCAGATCTCGTGGCATTGCTGACGTCTTGGAACCTTCGCGATATAGCTTGCCCAGCTCGTACTGCGCTTCCGCAAGACCTTGTTCAGCTGCCAGCAACAGATAGCGCTCAGCTTTGAGAGCATCACGAGCAGCCGTCGCTCGACCGTAAAGGAAGTTGAGCCCCACGACGAGGCACTCTTTGGAATCAATCTTGCGGTTCTTTTGTACGTTGACATGGGGATTCGACGTCAAGAAGCACACCGCTTCGATTTGTTCCACCAGCTTCAAGTGGATCTCGCGCAGTCTCACCACCAAACCTTCGTCATTCGTGCAGAGCTGCAAGCCTTTGAGCGCAATGCGCTGAGCGTCACAGTATTGCTCCAACCCAATGAGAGCTTTCGCCAGTGTGCGATACACCTTGATGTTGGTCGGATCGCGCTTCAGCGCTTCTTCCGCGTCTTCACGAGCTCGTGCGAACTCGTTCACATGGTTGTACGCAGCCGCGCGGCTACCATACGCAGTGGGCTGGTCCGGGTCGAGCGCCAGCACTTTGCTGTAGTAATGCACGGCTGCCAGGAACTGCTGGCACTGAAACATGGCATCGCCCTGTCCGAGCAGCGTCAATGGATCGCGACGGCTGCGCAGCGCAATCATGCAATGGTGATGCACGTGCTTCAGGTCTGGTAGTTGCGGCACCCATGGCGCGATTTCATCCGCCATGCGCATGAGCACGTCGTCACTGGCGTCCATGAGCGCTGCGATCTTGACCACAACGTCCACGGCGGCCACGGAGTGCGCATTCTGCTCCTGCGGCGGCAGCCCACGGTACCGCAGCATCTCGTTGGCTGTCTTGCACAGGTCTGGATCGCAATCTTTGAACCACGCGCTCCAGCACTGCACGATGCACTTGAGCAACGACGACAAGCTCGCCTTGGACAGCGTGGCTGTGTTGAACTGGCCCACGTCGATGCTGGCGTGGCGCGTGCTCTGGTGCACCTTGCAGCGCGTGAGCACGAACTGCGCCAGCGGCGGGTGCAGCACATTGGCCACGGTTTGGAGGCACGCCGCCGCGTTGGCCCCACCGGGCGCCAGGCGCGACGGACTGGTGCGTGCGGCCATCGATCGGGGAAATGCGTGAGCTGTTCCGCCGGTCGAAATATACGCTTGACGCGCTGTGCTCGCGTGCTTGGTCGCGTGGCGTGGTCGCTTGCTTGGAGCTCCTCGGTCCTTGTGACGCGGACACACGACGCCGACGGACGGATCGACAGACGTGACCGCCCACACTGACGCGGCCCCACGCACCCGCTGATTGGCCAAAAAGGGCGGCGGCAGTGCTCATCACCGAGCCAGGTCAGGTGGGTGGGTGCGCACACGTCACAGATCCTGCCACGCGCGACTTGTCGAGCTGTCAGCCATGAAGCAGGACGGACGGACACACCACGCGCGACTGACCGGACCGCCCCCGTGTCGATGTTGTTGGTGATGATGACGATGATGATGACCAGCGCAGTGCATCAGAGAGCACGCGCGCGGACGGCGCGGTGTGTGCGTGTGTGTGTGTATGTGTGCATTCATCCATGCGACAGCCGTGGGTCTCGCGGTGGATCTCCCGGTGTTGATTGGTGCACTGGCTGACGATGACGATGTGTGTGGAGGCCCCGCGCGAGATTGCACACGCGCACGCACTGGCAGCGTTGACTGACGAGCGTGTGAGCGCCATTGTGTTGAGAGTTGCGGCTTTGTCCGGATGGACGACGCGAGTGGCTGAGCTTGTGGCAACGCTGTTGCTTGCATGCGTGGAGAAGCAAACTGCTTTTAACTTGCTGTTCGCGCAGCGTCTCCTTCTCGATAGCCACGGTAGGATCATCGATCGATGGAGGACCTGGACATTGTTCGTGGCCGACTTGGTCGTTGTTGATCCCCAGCACGCAGCGCAAATAACTCACACAAAGCCATCAATACCACAGCCGTCTTTGCGCTCTTTGAATTGGTGCCGTTTTGGCTGCTGGACTCGCAGACACTGCTCCAGCAAATGTATTTTTGCCGCCACCGACAAATTCTGGACTGCTGAGCGTGGTGTGTGATGCGGGTCTGCGCAGTTCAACGGCGTCCGCTAGCTTCAAACAACACTGCCTGGAGTACAAGCAGAGCCACATGCACGTGGCGCCACTAGAGACTTCGTTTAATGATATCGCTAGCAGTGGGGATGGTCCAGCCGCACCGCCTTTCATTGTGCGCCTGTCGTCCGGATGGTTTGCTTTCTACTGGTTCGCCGCGCTCGTACTCCACGGCGCGAGCATCATGTTCTTTGGTGCGTACACGTGGCTCTATATCGTTTTGCCAGACACTACCGTCTCCCTGCCACTCGGAATGTATGGCGTCATCATGGACATGAAATACTGCGGAGTAATTGCTGCATTCCACGGGCTTATCGCTGTGATCCACGTGTATTTCGTTCTCGTCATGCTTGTGGGCTCCATGTGGCAACGAAGACTTTCGTTTCATCTTAAAATCGGCTTCTCGACAAGTCGATGGGACTCGCTGTCAGTCCCAAGGCCTACTCGTGGTGCATGGCTAACGCTGGTAAAGATCAAACGCTGGTGGAGCATCGGCGATGGCAGCTTCGAGCTCACATTCATGATTCGTGAGTTCGTCGAGATGTCGCTCCAGTTTGCTCAAGCGTATCGAATGAGCATTCTTGTGCCCCGTGTGCTCCTCAATCGATTCTACGCAGTGATGCTTGTGCTCAATGCCTGGACGACACCACTCATCCACGTCGTATTCGCGCATCAGAATTGGCGCCTCAAGCGGATGTTATGCATTGCAACTGACATTGCGTTGGACTTTGTATCGACCGTCGTAGTGCCCACCCAACTAGCAAGAGGTTATGTGCATCAGTACGATCCAGTGGCGACTGATTTCCCGATGGAGCTGTGGTACAACACGATGTGGCTGGTAAATGCCTTGAGCGAGTTCCAGCTCGTGTTCATTTCCACCACCGCTGATCTCGTGTTGCGATTGATCTTTTCACTGAACTTGATCTTGTCAGTCCGCGTCATTCGCAATGCCATTCAGGTCAAGCTATCGACTCTGCCGAAGCCCTCTCGTCGTTTGGAGCGTCGTCGATCGTACGGTGGGCTCCAGAAAATGTCACGATGGCAGCATCATTTCGTTGTCGCTGGTCACCTCATCTTCGTCGCTTGGGGTGTTCTGGCGCTTTCGCTGCACCTACAGGCGACGAGTCAGCGGGCGCTACCCGAGTGCATTCTCCAGGTGTAGCCATGGTTTAGCTCAAAACCTGCGTGCTCGCTTCTCGAACTGAACTGCGTCAAACACCCGACGCCCCACGGCACCGCACAAGAATGGACACATATGCTTGACCAGATCGACGTGCAAAGTGTGGCGTGTGTGTCGATTCGTCACTGCGATCACGTAGAAATGCCGAGTGCCCTGCAATCGCTCAACCAATTGGTGGGCATGCACATTTACAACTGTACGATTGCGCGCTGGGAACAGAACGCTGCATTAACCGACATGCACATGCCACACTTGATCTTCATTCTCGCCTTGCAAGTTGCGTTTGCGGGGGGCACATTGCCACCTGGGTTGACGTCACACGATTTTCCTGCGATGTTGCTGGATATTGAATTCAGCAAGACGAATCTGACGACACTTCCAGAAGATCTGGATGAAATTTGGCCGTTTGGTATGTACTTGTTGTTGGAAAGCAGCTCCTTCGTCGAACTTCCTCCTGTGTTGCTTAGAATGGAGGTGAGCGTGCTGTCGATATCGCAGAACCAAGTTACTCAACTACCTGAGGGTGTCTTTCAACAAGACCAATTGACCACTTTATGTGTGTCTGGTAACACCCAGTTGACAAGTCTTCCTGAATCAGCAACGCTATCTCCCGCATTGAACATAGTGTTCGCCGACAACACGAGCTTGGAGATGCTGCCACAATGGTTGGTAAACGGGGAAGAAGGCCAAATGATCGATTTCTACGCCCGCAGCACGCCACTATGTTCGGCATTGTTCGAGTCGAATACCTCGGCAGCTGATGAGGGACTGTTTCGTTTGGGAACGACGGTAACAGTGCACTGTTCAACAGAAGACATCGCGACGCCACCACAGGTGCTAGAAGACACCGAAATGGAGGAATTTTCATGATACGCTTGCGACTTCGTTGTCGTTGAAAACCAGGACGACGCATGGTTTTCTCGATGAAAGTAACTTACTTCATCTTTGCTACAATCCACTGTGAAAGCACAAAAGCGCCATTTCATAGCAACACTCATTTAATTCAAACTGTGTTTGGAGAGTTGTCGCGCGATGAAGTTGGTGTGAAGAGCGAGGGCACGGCTGGGCGATTATCTGCTTTTGACGTTTCAGACGAATTCTCGTCGTCTTGGCGCTATATCGCTCGTTTCCGCTGCCTTCTTTGCTTGTTTACGTATCTACACTTGCCGTCATGACTTGTGTGTGCTGTGTAGAAATAATGGCAAACTCACAATGGACTTGGCCATCTCCAGTCGTGCGCTCTATTTCTATTTCTAAAGGAAACCTTACACTGACCTGATTGGATGAAAAGGTATAAAAATGGATCGGTGAGCTATTCGTTATATTCTCGTAGTTTTCAGATAGAAATAGCAATCGTAATCACACAGAGATATCAATGTAAACGTCCCTGCTTTGGTCGGCGCAGCTTTCGGCTTTCATCATCCTCGCGGGGGTGAAGCCGCGACACTAGCTCCGATGTGAAGGCTACCCGTGTGCAGGTGACCGATGTGATGGGAACCGGCGTGCAGGTGCCTGCACGGAGAGGCAGCAGTGAGAACGGTGGCGAGATGAATGAAAACCACTGGTTCAGCGAACACATGCCGCAGTCCCACCAACGTGGAACTGCAGCATCTGCAAGGACTGATCTGGGCCTTTGACGCGGCATGCCTGTTCATACCATGACATCTAAAGAAAAACTGGCACCAAGAAACCACCCGAATGATTACAGCATTTGCGGTTCTTTCAGCCAGGAACGTAGAGATAGACCATCCACCAGCCTTTGTAGATGTCTCCATCCCGACAACACCACTGCAACACTTGGCCGGTGAATGACAGCTGAAAATCACGGGACACGCAGCGAAAGCTGTTCAGAATCATCCGCCTCAACATCCCCACGTGTCGTGCCTGTTCATCCCATAACATCTGAAGCGCTTGAGTTACCCGTTGGGACCAGTGTGTTGAAGTAACATGCGCATTGATGGGTCGCATGCTAAGAATATTACGGCGGTACATCTGGGACGGCTGGCACCCATCTCTGCATCCAAGGATTGTGGATGCCGACCACAAATGGTAGATGGTACCAAACTCTACATTGAAGTTGAACTTGCACGTTCAAGTGCACCTGTGCGCAGGCTTAGAGTAGGACACGAACTAAGGCCCTGTCTAGATAATTCACTTTCCAATTTGCATTCGACAGGTTACGAGCCCAAACTCACGCAAGTAATCATCGTTGGAAAGTTGAAAGCAAGATGAAGAAACCTGAAGATCTGCTCGGGAGCGAGAACTACTTCCATTGGTCATTCAACAAGCGGATGACATTGGCAAGAAAGGGTCTCCTGGATCATATTGAGACAGTGAAACCAGAGCACGAACAGACAGCAGAATGGAAGACAAGCGACATGAAGGCCTTTGCAATAATTGCACAAGGAATCGAGATCGAACACCAGTCGAAGATCAGAAGCACGAACTCGGCACTTCAAGCGTGGCACACGTTGCGCGAATATTACAATCGCGCTAATATTCACAACCGCGTTGCACTCACGAGAAACTGCACGACTTTGCAATGGAAGATGGCTCCAGCATGTCGGCGCACCTGGATCGCTTCGACGAACTGGTCGAGCGAGTGGAGAATGCAGACAAAGCTGCATTTCGTGCCGGATTCAAGCACAAGGGTGGAAAAAAGGCCTGGGGGGGGGGGGCAAAGCCACGACTTGAAGGGAGCAGCCACCATGCATTCAAAGGTCGCTGCTTCAATTGCAACAAGATCGGACATAAACGATATCAATGTTCGAACATGAACGATGACTCCGCCGACGGGGCCGAGGTTATGTTCATGGCAAATCAAGACGACTCCGACAGCTGGCTTGTTGACAGCGGTGCCTCATCTCACATGAGCCCTCATCGCGCCGATTTCGAGACGTACAAGCAACTGACCGACAGCGTTGACGTGATGAGCGCCGATGGAAAATCTCTGACACAACACGACACAATGTCAATCACCAATTCACGCTCCGTGATACACACAACGTGTGAGAAGGACGTACGCCAGTACTGCCACTTGGCAAAGTGCACAGCAAGCCACAAGAACTGCATCTGCTTGGCGCCACGGCATTGGTTGACGTCGATCTGAAGCTTGGCAGGGTACGCCGAGCCGAAGGTGCCGAGGCAGTCGTTGTCGTGCATCACGAGTTTGTCGTCGCACCAGACTTCACATGGCCCCTGTGAAGAAGACGCGCACGATACAGGTCAGCTCCGATGACACCAGCGTCCCAACGACAGCGTCAGCGTCAGCGACAGCGACCGCAACCTACATGATGCGAGACCTGGAATCCCCAGCGGTAGCCCGAGTTGCCAAACCACAGCGTACCATCCTCCGGCAACGCGACTGGCGCGGCATTCGGGTCGTAGAACCCACACACTTGGTCGGTCACGCCGGCAAAGTGCGGGATCATATCTTTTGAGTGCTGCTGGAAGATCGCGCGCAGCGTGCCCGCGCTGGCGGCCGTTGAGAACTTGGCGAAATAGCTGGCACTTCGTTTGTGACAAGGCACGTCACACAGCACAAGAGTGCG
>NSDO01000227.1:97443-127892 GCA_002286825.1 Lagenidium giganteum | reverse complement strand
TCTGTGGCCGACTGGGAGCTTGGCTGACCTGGGCGCCGGTCATGTGGCCCACGCCATAACCGAATATGCTGGCTGGCGTATGTGACCTTGACAATCCTCCAGCCAATATGTTCTGTGTCCGACTGGGAGCTTGGCGGACCTGGCCGCCGGTCGTGTGTCTCGCGCCATGCCCGAATGTGCTGGCTAGCGTATGTGCCCTTGACTATTCTCCAGCCAACACGTTCTGTGACCGACTGGGAGCTTGGCGGACCTGGCCGCCGGTCGTGTTGTGGCCCCCGCCATGTCCGAATATGCTGGCTGGCGTATGTGCCCTTAACCATACTCAACATGTTCCTTGTCCGATGGGGAGCTTGGCTGACCTGGCCGCCGGTSGTGKRKCTCACGYYAKRACCSMATATGCTGTCAGGCGGCTGTGACCTTGACCATACGCCAGCCAATATGTTCTGTGACCGACCGGAAGCTTGGCTGACCTGGCCGCCGGTCATGCGGCCCACGTCATGGCCGAATATGCTGGCTGGCGTATGTTCACTTGACGTTACGCCCGCCAACAGGTTCTGTGACTGACGGTGAGCTTGGCTGACCTGGCCGCCGGTGGTGGGGCTCACGTTATAACCCCATATGATGGCCGGCGGATGGGCCCTTGCCCATACTCCCGCCACCATGTTCTGTGACCGACTGGGAGCTTTGCTGACCTGGCCGCCGGTCATGTGGCCCACGCCATAACCGAATATGCTGGCTGGCGTATGTGACCTTGACAATACTCCAGCCAATATGTTCTGTGACTGACTGGGAGCTTGGCTGACCTGGCCGCCGGTCGTGTGTTTCACGCTATGTCCTAATATGCTGGCTGGCGGATGTGCCCTTGACCATACTCCGGCCAACATGGTCTGTGGCCGACTGGGCGCTTGGCTGACCTGGGCGCCGGTCATGTGGCCCACGCCATAACCGAATATGCGGGCTGGCGTATGTGACCTTGCCAATACTTCAGCCAATATGTTCTGTGACGGACAGTGAGCTTGGCTGACCTGGCCGCCGGTCGTGTGTCTCACGCTATGTCCTAAAATGCTGGCTGGCGGATGCGACCTTGACCATACTCCCGCCAACATGTTCTGTGACCGCCTGGGAGCTTGGCGGACCTGGACGCCGGTCGTGTGTCCCACGCCATGACCGTATATGCTGGCTGGCGGATGTGACCTTGACCATACTCCGGCCAACATGTTCTGTGACCGACTGGGAGCTTGGCTGACCTGGCCGCCGGTCATGTGGCCCACGCCATAACCGAATATGTTGGCTGGCGTATGTGACCTTGACCATGCGTTAACGTAAGTAAAGAAAAGGCCTAAATGGCTCGGAATTGCCCGAACCTATTGTGGTTAACGTGGAAAATCAGCGATAAAAAAAACCTTGAATTCTTATCGACGATTTCCATGGTAAGCTCGGCCAATCATATTCGTTCAGATTAACACTCCGATTTACTTCCGCAGGTGATTACTGCCAGCGCACCTAAGAATTACGCCTCCGAACTCACGCATATTTTTAAAATTTTGATCTCAGTAAACTCCCTTCAAAAATATCGGAATTAACGATTCTAAACCTGTGACGTGAGCGCTCCAAATGACGTGTGCGGCCAACAAGAACAGCGCAGGAGATAAAGGTGATGTATGTCAGCGGCGGCGGTCATACAACTGCCATGGCGACGTGGTAAATGTTACAGATAGGACGAGGGGAGTTGGCCGTGGATGAAAAAGCAAGCAGAATTCTCGCTGGCAGCTTGAGCGATGGCGATGGCAGAATGGTCGCTGAAGAAATACGATGCGCAAGCCGCGTAATCGACAACAGACGCGTTCAACGACTAGCTGGATTTGTGGACTAAATAGCGTGTTGTGGCAGAAAAGCACACCCGTATCGTGCAAGCGTCAACGTCGGATACGTCAGCTTGGTAAAGCCGCACGTGGTTGTCTCGAAAGCGCTTGATTGATGACAGTCCGTGCTGAACAAGATCTGCGCGCTTCTCGATGCCGATGGAAGCCCTGGCAACCGTCTCGAGCGCAACCTGTGCAACCACGTTTCTAGTGCCAGTCCCAATGTCAACAAACACGTCCGTATCCGTAAAACCGATTACTTGAATCAATTTCGTCGTGCTGCTTGCCGTCAACTCCCTTGCGTTCTTGTCGGTCTTTCCGCTTGGTTGCCGAACATCCGCCTTCGTCACGGCCTTGACCATTTCCCACACAGTCGCGTGAGATGAACCAGCGATGTAGCTCGGTGCATGGTCTTCAGCATTTCGTGCGCTCACGATCGCCTTCTTTCTTTTACGCAGCCTTTTGTCCTTCGGCACCGACAATGGTGGCGGCTTCAACAAGTCCGCGATGACGTTGGCAATCGATTTCATTGCCGTGGCAACATCGTCATCGTCACGCTCCAGTTAAATGCTTGCCACTCCGTCCGCTTCAAGCACCCACACCAACCGCACCAGTCGACGGTCCTCATCGTCAGAGAAATCCGCCATGTGGTCGTTTTTATGGGCTTGTGTATGCCTGATGCACGCCACAGACGCGCACCATCCATCACCAGCGGTGTTCCCCGGCTGCTGACTTGATGATGGACGAGCCCACCACATCACCATGGATTGATGCCAGTTCGTGCAGCACGCTCAGCTGGGACGCCGCGTCACTTGATAACCCAGACATTGTGATATTGAATTTCTACGGCTCCGGCGACGACAGAGCACGTGAACAGATGCCGCAACGGATAACGACTCTCTTTGGTACTACCCAGAACGTGATACTGGGCGGTGATTTCAACAGCACACAACACTCAGCGAACTGAAGTCATCACAGCACCATCGACCATCACAGTGCGCAATTGAAGCGACTGCTGCAAATTCATCACCTGGTGGATGCAACCCGACGGTTTAAATCAGACGAAGACCAGGACCAAGCATCAGCGCTTTACCAGACTTACCGATACTTGGATCCAGAAGGAACCAACCGGTCCTCAAGACTCGATGATGGTACCTGGGGTCCATTCATGCGGATCACAAGGTGGCAAAATGCACCCTCATCCCATCACCGGCAAGTGACCACGACGTAACAGCCCTAATGATCGTGGATACCAAATATGCAGCGCGCGGTCGGCAACAGCACAAGTAATATCTTCCCAACACCAGATTTGCACCACGCAGGAGCTGGCGGTTCTTGATTTCTTGATCAAAATCACCTAGCCAACGGGGATGATCAAAGTGTGGTTAAAGGATGGGATGTGTTGCAGCGGACCATCTTACGCCAATGTAGTACCAAAATGCGCAACATCGCACGAGGTAATTATCGCACCAAATTAAAGGAGCTTCGCCGAAATTTGCACCAGGAAGAATTACGACAGACCAAGCGCAGCCTTTCAGCATGGGCGGTCGACCACTCGAGAGAACCGAGTAAGATGCCATAACATCACAACAACGCCAGCACACATACGCAAAGTACAGAGGACGTTCAGCTCGGCAGCAAAAAGCTTTCTTCCACCGATTCAGACAACCCCGACAAAACAACCACGTCGGGAGCATCCTTGACGCGCCTGAAAAAACTGGGCGATAATTCGCTGAGCACGTGCGAGCAGCATGGCCCCTATTATGACAGCGGCGGCACACGACGAGGCAGGTATTGAGGCATGGCTGTCCCAGACGCCGCCGGCTGCCTCACTCGTCAAACCAGAGCTGAGACAGGTTGAGGCGGATTTCATACCAGCTGAGGTTGCCTGGTCCATCAGGCAGTGCAAGCGAGATGCCGCTTGTGGCAACGATCGACTTCCCAACGACCTGTTCCGCCAGCTAGAACATGCATTCCCACCTATCCTATGCCATCTCTACAACGCATGCCTCCGTACGGCTACAGTTCCCGCAGCTTCCTCGAAGCCAACATATTCACGTTGAAGAAACAAGCACGACCGGCGAGTCGACTCGACCTACGCCCGTTGGCGCTCCTTAACACTGACTACAAGGTAAAGACAAGAATCATAGCCAAACGCATCCGGCCGCTACTTCCAAAACGGATACATGAACATCAGACATGATTCCGGCCCGGAAGGAATATATATCACACCATCGCACTGTTTTACGAGGCAAGAACAACGGCAGCTCCCGGACGCTTGTAGTCTGCAGCTCAACTTCGAGAAGGCTTATGACCCCCTGGATAGGACATTCTTGTTCCAAGTGCTGCAGCAGCTCGGTTTTCCGTCCAAGTCGGTGAAACGAATACGCGCACTGTACGATCAGACAACGGCTACGTTTCAAGTCAACAACTACTCGGCCAAGCCGCTCCGAGTCACTTGCGATGTGAGACAGGACTGCCCGCTGGCGCCGCAGCTGAATCCAACAGCAAAAGATACAGAAGCAACAATCAACGAGCGCATCATGCGTCCACTATGGAGACAACAGGGTCGGCGGTGCTGTCCGAATACTATGCCTGCCGCAGAACGCCACAGGAAGAAGTGGCGATCTCCACCGCGATTTGTGACGTCTCGGCGACTCAGGTCCCTCTTGGTGGTGGGCAGATGGAGCACTCCAACTGGACACGGCACAATGGCACACGAAGCTAAAAGAAGTCATGCGCCTGCGACTGAATATCCCCTGGATTCTCACGATGGACATAAGCCATGCAAATTTCATCTATCATACGCAGAACCTTAAAGATTGGCATAAGTATGGAACTAGAATCGGTGCAAACAGTGTCTTTTTGCAAGCTACGTGCAAAATATGCTGGATATCACCGACACACACCTCTTCGACACCAACAAAGCTGTACTCAATGCGAATCGGTTACGCCTTCCTCATGCCGGTGGTGATGGAGGTTGCCATTTACTCCGGGTTATTGAATCGGCCAATGGAAACTCACCAGCTCACGACCGCCCCTGTGGTGCAGGAGAACCTATGTCAGAAAAACGCCAACAATGTCGGAAAAACGCCAACCAGGCTGCTGGCCCTCATCAACCATCCTAGTCGGATTGTCACCATTGCTTGGCAGCGATATAATGACCCAGCGGCCATCGGAACCCGCCCTGAAGCCGCACAAGAAGACAGCTATTCGTCGGCAAACAACCGCTGCCAGCCACCTTCCAACGACTTCGGCAGTGGACAACCGACAAAATGATCAGAGAACACGCACGTCAGTACCACGTCGTGGACACTCCCCAACCAAAAACAACAGCAGCAGAACGTCATGTCATCGAACTAGCACTTGAACAACTCGAATGGAAGACACTGCATAGTAAGCCGCACCAATACGTGGCAAGCAAGTGGCTATGGATGGCACTAAAACACAGCAACATCAACAACTGGGATGCACCCCAACAAATGCCGAGTGTCCTCACCAAGAATGGCGAGGACAGCGTACCACATGGCATCACACATTTTATGCATTTTCGTGCGCGCTTGAAGTATGGACAGCACTCAAGCAGCGATGGCAGGAAGCCGGCCACTGGGATGACGTCCGAGAATGCATTGCACATGCGCAGTTGGCACAAGCCAGACGCTCTGGCGACAATCTGGACCAAGCTCAAGCACACTCAACACAAGAACATCGTGGCGGTCCTACAAGCAGTACATGCGACATGGACTACGGACGCTACAATTGCCATCAGGGGCATTTGAAAAGCGCGCATGGTTTAAATCTACCGACCAGACTCCGTTCTCACAGCCGCAGAATGGTGGGCAACGACGATGGGGACCAACGAAGCTCCAACAGCACCACAGATGACCCAGCGACAGATTTACAATGCCCTCGCCGCCACCCTGGCCGTACCCCCAGCGCCGACACCGCGCGTGCGGCAGCACACGGCACTTCATTTCTTTGACGGTGGCAGTCGAGGCAATCCTGGCCCGGGCGCAGCAGGAGCAGTTATAATCATGCTGCAGCCGCAACCGGCGCTCCTATGGCTCGGAGTTTTATTTGATCCGCGAAACGTCACGAAGATCGCCATGGAAGCACAGGCGCTTGTGGTGGCACATCAGAGATAGCTACATGATTATTTCGCAACCTGCGGACCATCGCCCGCCCAAATCCTCGGAGCTAAAAGACATTTTTGCTCAGATCCGACGAATTGCTGATACAGACGGGGTACCCACTAGGCAGCACCACGACAGATGTTACAACAAAATGGCTGACGCAGCGGTCAACCAGTCGCTCGACCCAAAGCCGTCCGGCCATGCCCCCCCAGAGCCCCAGCATCGTCAAATCCAGGCACACATGCACGGAGACGTCCAAGCCTGGACAGCGGACCGGTATACACAGGCCTTCGCGCGACCGATTCTTTAGCTAGACAGCTTCCATAGTATATAAGATTCGGCCAGCGAAATACACTACTACTACTACTACGGTGTTCCCCAGCATTCTAAGAGACTTCATTTCTGATTTTTTGGATAAGTTTTATCAAAAATGGGATATTACCGGTACGAACGGAGAGATGCGACCCCATTTCGATCGCCGCCAATCCTCCAAGCCTCATCTTTCTGTCCGAACCAGCAATAATCAGAATTGAAAATATGCAAAAACATATTATCAAAATGGGTAGCTTGTCAACCTATTTTTCAAACTCGAAACTGCGCGGGAACGCTTGGCGCGCGCACCAAGTCACCGAACAACAAGCATTGACAATGCCACCGGCGCGCACTCCATTGGAGTTCAAGCTACAAATGGTACTTGAATACGATGACACCGAGCTTTCCCAGGCCGAGTTTCTCGCTGAGCGCAAAATTAAGCGAAGCACGAGAAGCTTGCGTCCGCTGTGGAGCCGCCTGCAAAGCGAGGAACAGCACGCGCCAATAAGCTAACCCTCAGAGGCAGCGGTCGCGTGTCGAAGACCAACCCGATCGAGGATGCGCTAGTCCAGTACATCAAGGACTTGCGTCGAAAAGTCGTCGTGTGCAGAGACACCATCGTCCATGCTGCAACGAGACTCATGCCTGACTTCTTCAAGGACAAGAGCCGAGGCGCGGCACTGACATGGTGCTCGCGGTTCATGCGTCGCCGTCGGTTGACAGTGCTTCGCGTCACGCGCTCCGAGAGAAAGGTAAAAGAGGAACTAGAAGAGGAAAAACGTGTATTTGCTCAATCAGTTACTGAGTCATTGCAAACGCACTGTGCTGACGTGCCAACGGGTCTTGTTCCTCATCGACCGCTGTTCAATATGGATCAAATGGCGATTTTCCAAAGCATGGGTAGCAGGGTGACCATTAACTTCATCGGCAGCCAGCAAGTTCCTGCGATCATCGACGGCAGTGACAGCTACCGCTGCACATTAGCCATCACAGCGTCGGGGGATGGGCGAATCCTACCTCCTCACTTCGTCTTCAAGGGCAAACCAGGTGGCTCAGTCGAAGCGGAAGTGACTGCGTTCACCCATCTGTCCGTTGCCATAACACATCCTCCTCGTTTTTGTATGGTTGATTGCACATACTACCAGGCTTTAGGATGTTTGTGTGATGTGTGGCATTGCAGGGCTGCGATAACAGAATATGCTGGCTAACGTATGTGCACTTGACCATACTTAAACCAACATGTTCGCATTCGAATCTTCCGGCTGTCATCCCGCTTGGTACCATTCTACCAAAGTTGGTGCCAGATCTAAAAGCACGTCTGGCCGGGCAGCGTGGATTGACACGATTGCTCGCGTTTCCAATCTGTTCGCCCCCAGTTGGATTGACAAAAAGCCAGTGTATTTCCTCGCTTGTGGTGTATCCACTCTCAAGACTTCCATCACACGCAAGGAGAAGAATGGCTCGAGCGTCGACGACGGCTGCCCAGCGTTTGTGTCCGATTACAACAAGTATATGAACGGCGTAGACGTATGAACGGCGTAGACGCGCATGGCCAGCTCCGTTTACAGCGTTACTCGGTTAATCGAGCTCGGCGGGCGACGAAGTACTATATGACGCTATTCTTCGGTCTTTTAGACTTGGCGCTGGTGAACCTGTACATTGTGCACTGCCAGTACTGCAAGTCGATGAGCCAGACGCCAAGGACGCACGCTGGATTCCAGACACTGTTGCATGAGCAAATGTTGATCATGACCGACGCCGATTTCAGGGAAAGATAGCCAGCAATATCGCCGAGCTCGTCCAGTCTTCGCGTCTCTCGCTCCTCAGTCACAAGCCGCCACCTTGACGTCTCTGACGATAAGTCTCTGACGATAAGCAACGGTCTACAAAACTTGTGTGGTCGTGGGTGAGCTGCACACTCTTCGCTGGCTGGTTCTAGCCTGTGCGGTAGAAGAGGCTTGGCGCGCCACACATTGCGGTCACGTTCTATCGACTGGCTTGAACGAGCTTGTCTGTAGACGCACGAGGGACGCCGTCTTGGCGTCGCGACCTGGCTGCCTTGTTGACGGGTGTCACACTGTCGGCGTTGTTGCACCTGGAGGGTCACGAATTCTCTGTGTACGGATTGTGACGATGAGGGCCTCACTCCTCATCGTCGTGACTTGGTTGCCTGGATGACCGGCGTCACACCGTCAGGGCGTTTAGCGCGCGGAGCCCCACGACGGCTCTGCGGTCTGTGGTTAACTGCGATGGCTCTCAATCCCCGGTGTCAGCATCGTTGACTTGTTCGCCTTTACGGCGGGCGTCCCCTGCCAGCGGTTTTGCGTAAGGAGGGTCACGACTTCTCTTCACGCAGCTTGTGACGAACGAGAGGCCCAATCCTCGTCGTTGTGACGTCTTCGCCAAGATGACGGGCGTCACTCCGTCGGCGGATTGGTGACTAAAGGTTCATCACGTTTCGACGCACCGGTGGCAACGAACGAGGGGCCCAGTCCTCGTCCGTCTGGTGTTGTGGCGCGTGCCGACACCGGTCGCGGCACAGCTACTCAAGCTTCACTTCACCACCATCCGCCAGCCACTTCACGCATGGTTGCCCAGCCTGCTTGCGGGGAACTCCCCTGAGCACCGACCGTTTGCAACGAATGGCTGGCGTGGACGCCACAGGGCGGCCTGGTTGTGCTACCGAGGCGTGGGGCTGGGCTGGAGTGTTCGTCGCTTGTGCCCTTGGGGGCAAATTTGGGAGTAAAAGAAAGTACGGTATATTGTGTCCTATTGAACCTAACGATGATGATATCATGAAAGTAAGGTATTAGGCGCTATGATGTGATACATTGAATACCTGTACCAAGGATACTGGTTTTCAATACCACACGACCCACGTGAAAACGAAACGATAATTTGTTGCTWTCCGCRTCGCRAAATYKTTTGGTCATCGTTGCCTTCTGGWRAGTKCAGTCGAAATCCTAAASGACRAGTTTCCTTTTGTTMCTGCTTCCAGCTTCATCTTCCCGAYGGAATCGCACAACATAGTGCATCGCTCCGATATTTGTGCCTGATGAAGGAGCACCGATATTAATTGATTGTTCACCTTCAAYACGACGTACTTCCAATGGTACGCACGCTTTGGTCATGCCCAGTTACCGAGGCTCCACGCAGGTCGTACGCACACACGTTCCCAGTTGAGTACCGACAACAACGTGTCCATAGCGACCACGCGAGTGTAGTGYGYCGAGCCGTTACCCACGCGGCCGCTCAAGCGCACCGTGAAGCCGTGGCCGTCCGGTTTTCGCGTCAGCGTCATTGCGTAGWACCARTGGACGTAATCCATGTCGTAGCCAGCGCACTCAGACTCCTCGCGAAGTGATGCTGAGACATCGTCCTCGTTCGTGAGCAAGGTGCGCATGYCTAGCACGTAGCCGTCTTCGGTCTCAATGCGGAAGACCGCCAGCAGCGTGCAGTGGTTGGTAGCATCGTCYGGCAAGAACAGATTCCGCGCAAACACGATCATGTGGTCGTCRATCYGAGCCATCTCATGCAGSGACTGCGTTCGCGCGGGAAGTGATGGGTCTTGKGGACAGTACGTCACGGCTGACCAYGTCTTGGYCATGACCTCGTCGATGTCGTCGCTRCGRAACTCCTTCGTCATTKCAAAGTARATCCATGGTCCTTCAACCACCCTCTTGTCGGCCCACCCGAGCACATTGTGTGGTTGCTTGGCCGGATGGCTCTCTGCTTGTCGTGCGTAGGTTTGAATGAGGGCGAGACTRTCGCGGGCAAACTGAGCAGCTTGAGCTGGCTGACAAAGCTTCGTCACCTGCGGCAGCAACCTTCGTGCCCAGGCAAACCCGTCATCTTCCTTAAGCGTCGACTGTGCTTCGGTTTCTTGCTCGGACAAGAGCTGCTTGACAACTTCAGCTGTCTGTTCGTGCTGCTGAATGGCACGTCGGAGCCAATAGTTCTCGTCACGGAGCTGGTCGGCCACGCTGTAGGCTTTCTGGTACATGCGATTGAGCCGCCGGTACGAGCTCAGACCGCTCACGGCTCGCGGCGACGAAGCACCGGAATTGCTGCTGTCGTCATCTAGGCACTTCTGACCCGGAGTCGGCAGCATCGACTGGATCGCGACCTTCGCTTGCATCATCGACTGGATCGCGACCTTCGCTTGCAACTGCAGCAACTGGTTCTCGAGCGTCGCGACACCCTCGCGCATGGCCGTGAGCTGCAGCTGCTTGCGTTCTCGCGCCCGACGCATCGAGTCACGGTTCTGCTGGCGCTTGATCATCTTCCGGAGCTCCTTGTCGAGCGGTTGACGCCTGTGGTACGGCCGCTGCGGATGAACGTCGGCGTTAATGATCACTTGTTGCATGTTGCTGTCGAAAGTTACACTGACGACCTCGAGAATGGCACACGCACGCACGCTTCGGTGGTGGTTGCTCTTGCGTGTTTGCGTCAGTGCCATCGTCCATCGTGCTCACACAACAACCGCAGCTGTTGATGTTGTGTGTTGCTGGGTGCGTGTACCAACATAATATGTTGGTACTGTACCAACTATAGTTGGTTCGCAGCTCACCGCCAGAATTTCGCCACTGTGGTGGCACTATACGGTCAGTATTTCTCTGTGCGACAGGTGGTGAATTGACTCGCCGTGCTTTGTGCACACAGCGAATGGGTACGCGGCTTTGAAGAGCCACAGCTGGTCAAGAGGGTTGGGAGCACGGTCACCTTCTGCGTGCGGAGAACGCACAGGTGGTCGTTGTCTCGTAGCAATCTTGCCGCTCTTGACCTGCCTTTCTGATCGTGTCGCGGATAGCTCACAGCAGATGTAAGCAATCGCCACGTTGGAGCGGTCGGACAAAGAATAGTCCAAGAAATCCGCTGCATACTTAGCTGCGTTGGGTTGCTCCGAGCACTTGCAGTTGCCAGGGAACATGCGTGTGATATGCTGGGTTGAGATTCTCGCAAGTTTCTCACATATTTACAGCTGCGCTGCACTTCGGCGGTGTTGCACCCAGGCTGGCCCGGGGTGGGCGATAGAATTTTCACGTGAGTTTCTTCGGCATCCCACGTGCTTGGTGACTTCAACGGCGCCGTTTCGTGAGGAGAAAGGCAACTTCGCTGGACACTATACAATTACACTGTTCTCTGTGTGATTGTTTGCAAGGTCACGACGAATGGTGCCACAGCCTGGAAGGTACGTCAGTCTGAACGACGGTCAACGAAGTGTTCACGCAGTTGGTCTGCACGTGTTTATGGTGCACACGACCAGCTTGCGATCCAGCGAGTTCTTCAGAGCCATTAGGCATCCAACTCTGTGTCTTTAAGGGTGCGAATTTCTTATTATATTCAATGGATTGCGATGAAGTTGGTACAACTGAGCACGAAGAATTAACTCAAAGGTGTGGTAGATTACAATGGATTGCAATAGCCTATTGTCAATAGAAATGCGTGGAGCTTCAAATGGTGCTCAATTTGCAATGGTGAAGTTCTACCGGTACCTCCCCGTCATCGATTTGGACATGTTGGATTTGGTTGGCTTGGTGAGCGAAGTTCATAGCACGCTCATACATATATATATACGGGAGAGGCAGAGCAGTCTGACAAGCGAAGTCGCATTGGCTTAGCACGTCGAACGTTTACGCGTTGCCCACAGCACACCAGCGGCTTTCACGAGTTCTTATCTTGTTAGTGCTGATTGCTCTTGTTCACTAGCAATCGGGTCCCCTTTCCTCATTCGACAACATCTTCGGCCGGTCAATTGAAATTATCTTTGACAACGAGCGAGGCTCGGGCGCCATTAATGATGGAAATGCGTATTATAAGAGGTGCGCTTGTAAAAACCTCCACCCAATCGCTACCGACGACAATGACTACTTATCCAACCTTCCGACGATGTGCCAGTGCATGAGCTGACAATCCTCAATCGGCTTCCTTTGCGTACGAGCAGGTGCGTGCATGTCGTCATGGTCAATCATGCCGGCAAGGTAACATGCGAGGAGGTTGTGACGTGCTTCTGCGTTGGTATCCGTGCGCGAGATGCACACGATCGCGATGACGATCACTGATTGACAATCGTGATCACCACCATTGCAATTGGTTCTTGTGAAGGTGAACACAAATCACGTGATGGGTCGTTGTCGACTCCACTCATTGCCATCCATTGCGCGAGACATGAACAGCTGACATGCATCCCATTGTCGCACACTCAATTTATCATCCAAGAATCGACTGGACGATCCTTCGGCTTGGAATCTGATGGAATGCATATCGCAGCTTACCTCTGAAAACAGAACTCCTCTCGGAACCGATCAGATCAGGCTGAAACAGGGGTTGCTTTTCCGGAATTGTTCTGGTGCTTCGGCCGTGCCTTTCGTGATGAATCCATTTGACGAACCAAACCAGAACCATAGATTCACGGCCATTCGATCACATGTTTGCTGGTATCCACCCCAGAACATTTGCGAACCATGCAATGCCTGCTGCTGTTTCTTGGATCACTATGTCCCCCATCGCCGTGTGGTTGAGAGCGATGCTATCGCAAGCGGCTGAGCGATTTAATCAACGCTGCGGTATCATCATCGCCACCAGCCTTCATGTCCAAGCGAACGCGTTGTCGTCTGCGCTTCGGCTTGGTGCTCGTGAAATGTCACCTGGTGCGTGTACCATCGCATCAGGCAACTGCTCCCGCACCGCTGCGGTGCCACGATGCAGCGAATCTTTGCGACAGGTGGCAAACCGACTCGGCTTGTTTTGTGCACGCCAGAAACCATCAAAGCGCCACAGCAGGTGGTCCTCCAGCTGCGGCGCCAGTGGAGGAAAATGCAACGAACGCAGTCACCATCTGCTTGCTTATCCGTCACGTGGAATCATTCGCGTTGTTGACCCGACATTGCAGTTGGCTCCGATGGAACCAATCACCGTGATCGGACACTGAACCGCACGGTGTCTGTGTTTCGCGGTTCGTTGCGTCGAGGGTATTCGGTGGGCGTGACGCAGTTGCTTGGGATGTGATACGCTGGGCTGAGAATCTTCACCAACTTCTCAGGTTTTCTCAGGTGTGAGAATTGTTCGACTGTTGCGCGTTGCCAGAGTTGCATCAATGCTAGCACGCCCCTCAACTCATCACGATGGTTGGTATGTCCTGGTTAGTACTAGTTAGTATGGCGCCTCGCGCACTCGTCCACCAGTGGAAGTGCGACACGCCCGAGTTACCGGTAGATCAACTCGCCCGGTTTTGTTTTCCGTGATCAGCAGTTTGGTTAGGCATTGCCGGCAATATTCGGCTTGGTCACCGCGCTGCCACTTTTGAGCATAACGACGCCTACCTGACACGAAAGCCAGCATCCAATTGTATGCTGTGCTTGAGCCAAGGGCCACCATAGCCAGCGGGCTGAACACATCCATTCAAAGGATGCAACTATGGAGCTCGGCGCTGTGGATCCAGGATTCAGGGTGGAAGAAGGGTTCACACAGTATTAGACAGGTTGCACTTCACTGAAAATGAAATCAACGATGTACTTCACGCTCAGAGCGGTTTTAGATTAATCAACCACCATCCACAACGTCGCAATCAAGTGTCCGCGTAATGCGCGTCCCCGGCCTCGGTACCCAAGGACGCCACGTTCGAGACATGCATGCTAACTTGGGTGATACCTTCTGACACTCGTCAAATTGATCCGGTTCACAGCTTCACCAGCTTTCCATGAATTTGTCAGTGAGGTGCTGATAAGGTGTTCGAGTTGTTTTCGTAGGTTCATGTGCAAAATAACGCTTGCCGTCACGACTTGCATGTCATCACCATTTATAGATCTTCGCGATTGCTCGATGTAAGCAGCGATATAAGAGACTCGCTCGAGACTTCACACGCCGCACACCCGTGCCGTGGGCGCTTGTTCTCGGTGCGGTGAGCTCACGCTCGTGCTGATTGCGAAGCTTCGAGACAGGCGGGCGAGCGACCAACGAGGCGTCCCAGCGACGCCGAAAGCCAACCGATCGCGATCACGCCAGCGTGAGCGTCCACACACGCCATGAGGTGTCATTGTCCCACGTGGCACACCCAACGCCTCATACAGCACTGCCGCACGCCGTACACCAGGCTGCGCGCGGCGCAGTGCGCGGTGATCCTCCTTGGTCAATCTCTGGTCATTCTCGGCGAACCTTTTTGGTCGTGCCTTGAGAACGCGATTTGATGCTCGACGTGCGTCGCGAATCTTCTCGAATTCACGGCGGAGTACTTCGCAGCTTGACGTATTGCGCGCTCAGTCCACCCAGCGTCTTGCCGCATTGCAGCGGCACCTGTTGGACGTTGGGAGGTCCGTCACCGCACATTCGAGTGTCGATTGTGTGGTTAACAGCCGCATGAGCCATCTTGTTGCAATCATGATTGTGGTGTGACCAGCTGGATACACAGCGACCGAAGATCTCAAGTTGCCTGCTGTTCTTCGGCGGTCGGCGCTCCGCATGTTGTGACAGGACCATATGGCTGTCCCCAACTGCATGAATGCCGTGTAGGTTTCGTCGAGCAACTTCTTGAAGGGCTATCAGCAGCGCGTTGGCTTCTATGCCATTGTTTGTGACATCATACTCGGGTGACGTGCTGTCCCCAGCCCGCTGGGGTCGACCCATTCAGGCTCAATCGTTTGCACCCGGCGAAGACATCGTCATACTGGATGCGTGGTCTCTCGTGCAAATAGAAAGAGCCCATAGCGCGGTGAAAACGACATGCGAGCAGCGCCCGACCAGCGACCGCAGTGGATGCGTGTATTCGGAAACTGACAATTGCTGCTTTTGAATGAGCGTAGGTGGTTGGACGTGAAACAGCATCGATCTTGTGCTCGGTGGGTGAAGTTTCTGGCTCGCTGAACGGCCTCCTTGTCATGTGGTGTTAGCCGACGTACAATTCGACCAACACCTCTGGATGCAATATGACTCTCCTTCACCATCTCCACTGAAGCCACATTTCACGACGGCACCGTCCAATATGGACCCCCTGTGATGTTTGTGAATTGAAGTGCCAAAGGTCTGTGACTTGTGAACAGACACAAAGGCGCACTGACGTCAGAACTGACCAGATTACACTTAAGATAAAATATTGATACACTTATTTATATTAAGAATTCCGCAGGTCTCTCATTCATTCACTTAATACAGATTACTTCTTCTTTTGCCTTCCAAGTGTCAAGTCTTTGGTCCTCTTCTCTGCTTTTCCTGTTTCACTTCACGGGTTATGAGCCTAATCACCTCCCCAACGCTTTCGACTTTCCAGTGCTCACTGGTGCAAGTGACGTCATCGATGTTGGAGGACTCGAGTCACCCCCGCCCTCGACGAAAACAACTTGTTGAAGATCGTCACCATCGACAACTGGGACGGCGCACTCTCGGACGACGAAGATGACGACGCTATCGACACCGCCCAGCTCGACGACGACGACGACGAACTCGGCCCTAGCCGAACCGAAGCAACCGCTGGACCAGCACAGCCCAGCGCTGATAGTGAGGCATCTGGCAACTCGGATGCAGAAGAATCTGATGACGAGGACGGCGTCACCACGATGAAGGAGGTACCGCCGAAGGTCCAGTCGCTGCGGAGACCAAGCAAGAGGAGGAAGCCAAGCTCCGACTACCCATACTTCATCCAGCCGCACTTCATGGACATGGAGTACGAGGAAGGCAGCGACATCTCGTTGTTCTTTCTTGAACTGAAGAAGGCCATGCATGCGGTCAACGAAGCTACAAGCTCAGTCATATCGGACAAACAGAAGTCGTTCTATCTCTTCCATGCGATGCCGAAGTCCCGGAGGCATGATCGTCGGATCTGGCGTGGCGCTCGCAAGTACGTTCCGTACAATGAGTTAAAACACAGCATCGAGGCCAAAGTCCAGGATGGCTTGGCGAAGGCCAGCTGCGTGACTGGGAGACCAACCATTTTGGCATCATTGCCATCACGGTGCCATCAGGATCACCACGGACGCAAAGCTCGGCACTGACCGCCGTTGGACTGTCGACTACAGGTGCACACGGCACATGTCTTTCCTGAAGACATGGTTCAAGCAGATCCATCCTAGCTCCGGCTTCATTACGGTTGGAGGCAAGCGAGAAACCCCGATTGAAGGCGTTGGCGTGGTTGAACTCCATGTCAAGGATGCGACTGGTGAAGATCAGGTTCTTGTGTTGTAAGATGTGCTTCGGTGTATATATTTGACGCTCGTGTTTACGTTCACCTTTATGAAAATCACACACAGCATGCCGTGGTTGATCGCTTCGAGTGTACCACAACAACGAATCATTGATTGAGCCGCGTCATCATTTTTGCGCACCCGCGGTGTCTGCTGAGACTTCGTGCTCCGGAGTTGCATACAGCATCAAAGAACAATCCCGCGCAGTGTCGTAGACTGCAGACTACTTCGGTTCTGCCCATAGTGATGTGGTCCAAATTTTTCACACGTGGTGTGTAAAACATTTCAAACAGAGTGTTGATGTCCCATCGCAAAGAAACTGAGAAACAGACGATTCTTTGTCCACACCTAGTGATAGCGAAGTGTATTGCGCCGGCTAAGTCTAACGCGTATAGCACTCCGAAGCAGCTATCCTGCTGGGGACCATTGGGCGGCGCACATCGGCGGACCTGAATCCTACCGCAGCTTCTTTGCATTAAAACACGCTTCTTGTTCGACTTGACCTCACGACTGAAGAATGGAGAGTGAACAATATTGATATGCATTAACCTCGATGCATGAGATGAACTCCTGAATGACCTTCTCGAATGTTCGTGTCTGCAGCGAAGTCTCGGTATGGTTGAGGATGTAACCTTGTTGCCGGTTCTGGAATGTTTGCTGTCAGTGACTCCAACACTCTTAACGCTCCTCAGGGTGTATGTTGGTCAAGACCCCGAAGATAGTCCTCTGACAGAACACAACCACGTGCAACTGGTTATTTCCCTTGTTCCCAGCGAACTAGGGTATACCACGAGGTATTGGTATTCGCATTGACATTAATATACCACTTTGGCTGGCATGCCCGTCGTTCCGACGCTCAAACTTTGGAAGCGTCACCCACCCACCCTTTCTTGTACCTGAATCTGTACCGTTTCAACTTACAGAGACTGTCGATTTGTGCACGATGCTCTGACGAAGATGACGAGATGACGAAGGGTTCATTGAACGACGTAAAATTAATTCGGCGAATATTTCGCGAAGCAAACAAGTCTTCGTCAGAAATCGTGGTCGACGCTTCGCAGGGAGCTGGAAAGGCCTCACGCGGATCGCGTTTTTGTGCGTTGTTGGCGGCCAAGACGCGCGCGACCGACGTCATTCCAACGCCATTCCAACGCCAAGGCACTCCGCCACACGCTGCCGAACGCGGCGGTTGCGAGGGTCAAGGCTTGCTGCCTGTTCAAGAAATATTGGTGAGTCTGTAGGGTGGGTTGATTGGTGTCGTCTGAGAGGCGCGTCATGCGAAGTTCCGTGCAAGAAGCCCAGTGAGTGACAAGGAAGGCAAGTGCTGTGGCTTTCTCACGGCATCAGCCACGTGTTCAGATCCGCTCTCTACCGATCGAGAGAGGTCAAACCGAATGATGTTGTACCCAGCTGCGTGTGACGGGCAACTCTGATGACGGTGCCTTAGTAGTAAATTTGTGAGTCGTAAGAGACATCCACCTCCTACAATTTTAGTCCCGGGCAAACTTTAAGTCTCTTCCATTTGCTGGAAAAGTTGAAGTCAGTATTAACCAATTGGGCGGCAGTCGAGGTAATATCTCCGGAGTGATCATAGTTATTTGGCTTTCGCCATCGCTGGCATATGCTTCGTTAGTGGGGCAACTCATCAACGCCTGAGGGGTTGAGATTGGTTTGGTGGAGGGAAGCATCCTTCGTAGTGTCGACTCCCGCGGATCACCGCGGTGGTCGTCCGCCCCAGGAGCGACCATATGGACACAGTATTGGAGAACGCACGGCTGAGGTGATGAAGTGGCTCCGCGCGGGTCTGAGCGAGCATCGGAAACCGAATCTAGTGAATTGGCGCCTACCCATCCAGCTTCGGGCGCATTCCACCTGTATGTCGACGACTCACAGGGCACACTGTCTAGATGCTAAGGGCCCATCACAGCGACGAGTTGGTGGACAGCCGTTAGGGACTTCCCGTTGACAGTCACCATCAACATTACAGCAGCAAGGTCGTCACGAACAGCAGCTCATGCTGGCGACGGTGAATACCCGCGGCGTTACCGAGAAAAACCAAGTGAGTTGGTACAGTGTGGCCAACTAATGCAGTGGTTTCAAATACCGAAATGACGTCTCGTAGTCAGCAGTGTATGTAGAAGGGATAGTCAAGTCGAACGACAGAACGTATAATGATCGTGGTTGGGTGATGATGGTTCAAACGCTTTGGCCAGCGCTCGCGGATGCTATCCGAAGCGTTTGGACCATCATCACCCAATCACGATCATCCGGTGGCCACATTAAGCGAGCGCGCAATCTCGACGACAGAGAACATGGTTGATGTGGTTCAAGACGCCTGGTTACCGATCATGGCGGCACCTCTAGGGAGCTCCGGAAGCTCTGCAAGGGAAGACGTGTTTACAATTGAGCTCGGGCACAAGTTGATACCGGAACAGCGGTAATCGTTGGCGGCGCCGATTACCGAGGCTGAGGTACAGCGCGCCATCAACCGGTGCAAACGTGGAAATGCGGCTGGGCCCCACGTCTTTAAAGAAAACGATCGATGCCGAGAAAAATAGTGTTGACCGACGAACTCCTTCGACATTGTTTCAGCTTCAGAGCAGAATAGAAACGGACACTTTAGGCAACCTACCACGCCACAATTACCTCCAGTGTCCTCCGGCATGTCCACATCATGGAGGGACAGCCTACTTGCCTGTACTGTCCACATGTATACAGTCATGTCGGCCTGCAACTGTGAAAAACCGGTCGGGAAAAACGTGCAGCCGACAATGGTGGATCACTTCCCTCCTCGATTTTCGGGCTTTTTCGGAGAGCCTGGTACATTCTACTGGCCGTCGGGTCGCCTGCGTGCTGGGTCTCGTACGCTTGGACCAGGTTTTGGATGTCTTGCAGCATGTCACCTGCTGGTTCCCATTGATGCTTCCTCCGGGCCCACGCCGATCCACTTGATTTAGAGCCCCCACCGCTTCTGCTTATGATCCTTGCTGTTACGACACCCTTCACAGTGGTGGACACCAACGAGGAACATTTTTTTACAACCACCACCAACCAACATGCTCGCTGCCATTGCGAGCGTGTCCCGGTTTTTTCGTGCTTGTGCACACAATACGGCCGTCAAAAACCGCAGTGGCATTTTCCCCCTATTAGCATCCACGTATCCTATATTAAGGGTTACAAATATGCATATTTGAATAAACATACTGCACTTAACAGCCGTCACTCTCACCTTCTGAGTCCATGCTGATGTGATTCCAAGGGTGGTTCTGGGTTACGCCAGACCGGTTCCAGTTGGTTCCGAGTATCAGAACCACCCGGACCACTCAGAACCATCCGGAACCATTCACCCAAGTCGACGGCCAGGATGACCCAAGGTCCCCACAAGTCAAGTTGTACCCAAGATATGGCGATGGTTCCGGATGACGACGATGACTCGCTGTCTCCGCTTTGCCCGTCAACATATGTCCTTGTAAGTCCAGAAGGCTCCTTCGAGCCTTTTCAATGCATCCTTGCACACCCGTAAGGCTCAGGTGCTAGAAGGCACTTTCCAACCGCGTCCGCAGATCCGCAAACGTTTTCTGGCATGTATATTGCCTCCCCACCTCACCCTTTACAATGGCCTATTTGTACTCGATGGGCTGCAGGTCAGAGTGGTGAGGTGGGGTGAACACTACTTGGTGACCGTCGGCGGCTGCCATGTCCACGAATACTGGTTCAATGTTCTAGGCGACGTAGCTAGCCAGCTTCTCCCAGACGATATCCTTTGTGTCTTGTTGGCTGTAGCTAAATGGATAGCGTTCGCACGCATCCATTAGTACTGCTTTTGCATTTCGCTTCTTTGGAACCGATGCCGGCAGCACCTTGTGGTACTTGGCTGTGTCGATAACAATCCGGCAAGTCCGAAGGTTGCGCGCCTGCAGTCCGGTAAGTAGCTTTGTCATCCACGCCACGAAGTAATTGTGGTTGAACATGCCGTGGTAGTACTTAGTTTGCTTTCCACCCTCAAAAATGTTGATAGTCTCAGGCATGATCTGAGCGAGCTGAGACGCGTCGTGCTCTGGGTTAGCCGTCGCTTGGTCTTTGTCAAGGATTGCTGCGATAAAACACAACCGTGGTCGTTTATGCTTTGGTTTTACCAGTGCTGTGGCCTTCGGATCATACCGTGAGTCATCATGACGCGCGTAGTTTTGATGGATAAAACGCTCATCCAAGTAGACGGTGCGTCGCATGTCTGCATCTGCGTGAGTCATCAAGGCCACGTATTTGTCGCGTTTCAATCGATTCTCGCCCAAAAATTTGTGTGTCGCACATGTGCGCTTCCCGCGCTTATATCCACACCACACGATGACGCGCTGGACAGCATGTCATGCTGCGTCCAGCAAATGCTAGTCGTCGCTACATGTTGCCGGGAGTATGGTCAAGCCATTTGATTGGCGCAAAATCCTCATAACCTGACAGCCGTTCTTATCGTGTTCAGAAGCTATCGGTTTGATTGGCAGCGAAGTTTTCGGTCGTCGCGGGTAGCCAGGAAAGCTTCTTGGGAATGGGACGCACGCGGCATTGCAATGGAAATGGGAAATGAGCAAGCACGTCCAAAGCGCACACAAGTTGGCGCGTAGTCGGAGATTGCGGTGATATAGTCGGGGTACGTTGGAGCGCATAAACACATACATCAGTGTGTGGGTGTGGCTGAGAACGTGACGGGGACTTGAACGACTTGTACCAGCGCTCAGATGCGAGCAGATCGAACGCCAACAGCGCGAGCGATGTCGAGGACACAACGGAGAGAAGCGCAGGACCGCTTTAAAGCTGGGAGACAAAGCAAGCTTCTGTAACGCACTCGATTTGTTTCTGCAGTGAAGACGAGAGTGGTTGCGTAGGGATGTGTCACAGGCTTCAGCTCTGGGCGTCGAAGAATGCCGTTGTCGCAAACATCGCCGTGTACAAGTTGAACTTTGTGGAGCTGGAGATACGCATAGATAAACTGGCATATACACTTCATTCCTATACTCACAAGTCTTTCCGCGTATCCACACCAATGCAACGCATTAATTCGCTTTGCAATACTGATTAAGGTTTCCAATTCCAGCACCGACGTCCAACAAACTGCTCTCAACGCTGACGTCGCCGAGTTCTCTCTGATAGACCTTCAGGCGAGATTTCACCGGCGTTTTGGTCACGCTGTACTCGCGGCTGACGCACATCTGCTTTAGTTACGTGCTGAAATATGCGGTTGATGGTATCGACCGTGTCGGGCGTTGGCAGCATATCACACGTGACCACTTGGACATCGCTTTCCTTCAATCTTGGAGCTACATTCTGTAACAGAGGTGCTTCGTGACGATCTCGATCCGATGTGGATGGCTTTCTGACACTTGATATGCTCACGGTGGCGAGAGCAAGCAGGCTTCGTGAAGCAATCAGCAAGTCGGAAGATCGTGTTGCGTCGACTCGATGCTGTTTGAAGACAACGTGGTCTTCGCTAGCATGTCCCCGCAATCGGTCAGGAAATCTGAGCAAGTCAGCCCCATATTTCCTCTCGCTCGCGCAGCTTCTCCATGCTTTCCTTGGACTTGATTGGCTTTGTAGTTTACGCCCATGGTATGTTGATGCGTCGGTCGACGTAATACCGAGTCTTCAAGTTCGCTGACATCGCACATCTCGTCGCGGTGTCGCGTTGTTGGAACCAATTTCTCTGCGCAATTGACCCTGACCAAAGTGACCGAATTCAGACGCGCGGACCCTTGTCTCCCAAGGCCCGCCGATTGGCGGACAGTTTGGCATTCTTGCAGCCAATCATATCAAGCAATCATATCAAGCAATTCCAGAGAAATTGGAGCGAGCCAGAGACGCTGCCATGCGTGATCGTCCATTCCCGCGATAGTGCACTGATCGCTCTGTCAACATAACCGCATGTGGCCGTAACACTTAAGGAGCGCGTGGAGAGACGTAAGTGCCAGAGCCGTCGATTGGGTTCGTTACAGTGCTATTAGCCGACACGAAGGCCTACTACATTGCGCAGGTGATTTACCCCCTCCGACCGCTTGAGCAAACACAAGCACGCAAACCAAACATACTTGTCATTGACTAGTATTATCCTCGCCATTGAAGCTTCTTGCTCGTTCGGGTACGGGACAATACGAACGCGGGCCACAACGGTAACTGTGACGCTTCAACAAACCACTGGCAACATCGCGTGGTGGTCGTCGCACGATGGTGTCCGAAATGTAATCCAGGTTGAAGATAAGCATGATGATATAGCGATACCGGTCTGCCTAAGTGTGTTCCTCACGAATGCGGTCGCGTTTGATCGATTCTGGGATGGTAGAATCGTCTCTCTTCATGGCGTGGCGTTCAGAATGCGTTCGTTTAAACTATCGCTCTGATTGATCAGCTCAGTTCTGGCGTACCCAAGGTGCTCGAGCGGAATCTTGTCGAAGGCACAACGAGCGGACTTGGATTAAACAAAAAACGAAAATATGACGACGTACCTGTGAACGACTGAGTGAAAGACGAAGCACCATCCAGCGACACCAGCATCGGCTTGGTTGAGAGATGAGAACGGCATTAGATTGAAGAAGGCATCGACTTCTACCAAATCTAGGTGGCGAAGGCAAAACGTATCGCTGTCCCAGGTCTTCTCGTCGATGTTTTGGATATCTTGTGGCCAATCCATTCCCTGCCGTTACCTTTAGCGCAAGTTGATGCGGGTCATCTCACCTCATCACAGGCTTCTGGGCAGTACACAATCCTTCCATTTGGTGCGATGCTCTCCGTGGGGAGGTGCGCTTCCGCATCCTGAGCAAATCGTACTGTGCGCCCGAACAAGCCTACAGCCCTTAAGCCCACGACCAATGGATTTTTTCGAACAAGTTGCGGAATTGTGGCCCATCATCTTGAAATCGAGTGCGCGAAACAAATGCAAACACCAATGCAAACACACATACACAGGGATAGTATTAGATGAAGCACGTCGCAACATTCTCGTTCACGACTGACGGATGAAGCTACCAGTATATCGGCAAGCCTTGACCAAAGGGGGGTGACAGAAACGTATCTATCTCGGGCCTCATTGTCCACAATGTGCGCTGGTGCCGCTCTATGACTGCCGACGCTATGTCAATTGCCCACCCGTCAACGGGAGAAACCGTAAAACATTGCGTTGATGGCGGCTTTACCGATGTCTTTGCCGGAGCTATCCCGAAATATGAGAGCGTTATTGAAGGTGTCGCATTCAAGCTCAACAAGAAATACCTCGGAGGCGCGCTGATACCCGCCACAGTTGGTACCAGGCCATATTAAGCAAGCGCAAGTTGTGTTGTCAACAAAGATCACATCGCTCTCGAACCTGACTGCCCTGGTGAAGCTGATGATGCGCTTGTACTACCCTGGTCGATCGTAGCGATACCCGCCACACGGATCGTAAAGGAATGCGTCCACACTACAAACCACAGTCGTCTTCCCCAGCCGACGGAGTGTGGTGATGCAGGTCCTCAAAACTAAAAACCAACAACCACAAAGCAAACAAATGGTCGCACAACGAGCAAACTGGGAGCACAATCGAGGTGCTCCACACGCAATCTCTTTCCCACAATAGGGAGATACCGCTGCGCGACACTCCAAAACCCAAATCCTTCTAGAAGCTGAGAAAAAGAGCTTCGGCAAGACATTGATTCCCTCGGGTACTTTTAAATACTCCAATCGGGTGATGTCTCTGCCGATTCACCTCAAATCAATCCAATCCAATGTAGACCAATTAACTCACCCAGCGCCGAGCTTATCGCCGATTTTCCACAAGAAGCATTTTCTATTGCTACTATGGGAGCCTTGGAATTAACCTTACTGAAGCGCCACTGCACCAAGTACCAAGTGAAGCGGGAGGGCTATGATGAGCTGCCGTGGGAGCCCGCAACCAATCGCACGAACTGCCAGTCGAAGATCGACGAGTTCCTGGCGCAACAAGCTCGCGTGGCATCACGGGCACCATGCCCGGTAGCTGATGCGTCCGCCAAAGAGCTGAATGAAAGCACCAGTCCCGCGCCGGCACACGACAAAGGAAACACCAGTGGCGAAGACGTGGTACCGGAGGATGACTGGTGTTCGATGGACGGAGAACCAGTGCCAAGTCCTGCGCCGGCCGATGGCGACGTCGCACTCGAAGATGAAACCAGCACGATGCGAGCAGGATCAAGCGCAAACGAACAGTCCTCGTCCCGCTCAACCCAACGCTCACGCTCGAGGGGAACAAGAAACGCAGAGAAGAACAGCGATGGGTTTCTTGACTCCGACGTCAGCGATGGTGAAGACGAATTCGAAGACATCGCTTGCGACGAAGTCTTGGTCGTCGAAAACGATGAGGCAGACGACAGTGACGACGACGAAATGGACGCGGTCTCTGAGGCGTTGGCAGGCCCCCACGAAGAGCTCAAGAACGACGAGCTGAGTCAAATGGCTGTTGATGGTTTCACCAATGCGTACTACGGGGTGGACACGATTAAAGCTGACGAAGACATCAATCCGTTCGAAGGTGGTCCCGTTGGCTCGAAGAGCAGCAGCCGCAGCAGCGAAGACTATGCAACCAATCGACCTCTTCTTCTTCTTTATGCCGAAGGCATTGTGGCGCCGCATTGCCCTCGAAACCAATCGCTACAAGCGTCAGACAAGAGAAGAACGAACGCGCCAAGATCGAGGACGTATTTTTCGGACATATTCAAGAGCTGTTGCCGCGGAAACGTTTGCGGAAGCCCAGCGCAAGCTGGCAATGTTCGAGGAAGTACTTCCGCATGAGATTTTGACGATGCTTGGGCGGTTGGTCGCGCGGTCTTTGTGCCCGATGAAAATGGGCATCGAGCGACATTGGTCGTCAACGTCACACGGTGCTATTCCTGCGAGAACGTGGTCAAGATTCATGCCAAGACAACGCTTCCGCGACATCTTCCGATTCCTGCACTTCAGCGACAATAAGCATGCGATGGCGAAAAAGACCGCGCATGGAAGGTTCGTCCAGTGGTCGAGACATTGCAGCGCACATTTCTGCAAGGCCTTATAATTGGACGGTGGGTCGCGTTTGACGAGATGGTGATTCCGTCGAGAAGCTCTCGGACCACGGTGCGCATTTACCTCAAGAACAAGCCGCACAAGTATGGCACCAAGCGACCATTCTGCCATCGCCATCGCTCAAGCTGCCAGCGAGAATTCTGCTTGCTTTTTCATTCACGGCCAACTCCCCTCGTCCGATCTGTAACATTTACCACGTCGCCATGGCCGTTAATCTTGTATGACCGCCGCCGCTGACATAATTCACCTTCATTTTCACGCAACACATTCCCAAAATATGCGTGAGGCGTAATTCTTAGGTGCGCTGGCAGTAATTTGCTGGGAAAGTAAATCAGAGCCTTGATATGAACGAATATGATGGGGCGAGCTTATCATGGAAAATCGTCGATAAGAATTCAAGGTTTTTTCTTATCGACGATTTTACACGTTAAGGCGCTTGGTGGGTTAATATCAACTGCGCCAGCCAACAATCTCTGGCGCAGGACACTGTACAACGGTGTGCGAGACTCTGTGAGTCAAAGCCGCTGTTCGCACTTGTAGCTCGCAAATGTGAGCGCACGGCAGGCCCCCTATCAAATGGACCTACTCAGATGCAGTCGCACCACACTCCAAGTACAGACACACACACGCGCACTCGAGATACCTTGCTCTTGACGACGTGCTCCCCACACAGTGCAGGATTCCGAGGCACTTGTGCTTTGAAGGGAAAACTTTGGACTCATTGGTTATTCTAAGCTATTCTCAAGGATCTTTTCTTTGCTTCCGTTATGTGGAAAGATCGATTTTGCAATCTAACATTTTGTCGCAAAAGATTCTGCGATCAAATCCGTGCGATCTGCAACAACTGATACCCCTGCAACTAGATCCTATTCAACTGCCAAAACATATCAATAAATCTACCATTATCTGCTAAAATATACCGTGTCAGGAAGAAATCTGGGAATATCTCGGGAAGTATCGCGAACTTGGTGCCGACGAATCCAGACAGTTGGTGACTGGGCGCGTTCAGGCTCGTGCTCGAACGCTTGTCAGAGACGTTTGAAGCCTTCACACTGCCACCACCTCTCAAGTCGAGAGAAATGACGGAGAGATACTCAGGTTCGGGGACCACTACATCACCGGAGCAAGTAGACGCACTCGTTCGCAAACGTCGACTTGCCGCTTCCTGGAACGCCACGGAAAATAACAACCGCCTTGGAGTCTGAGGACCTGTTCGCATAGTTCTTTCGACTAGAGGTTGCTGGAGCTTATTGTGTTCACGGGAGGATTTTAGTGTGAAGTCATGGTTGACCATCAACTTGATGCGGTTCCATTGAAATTTGAAGGTATTTCGAAGAAAGTGATTACGTCGAAACACCATCGCAGCACTGACAACCGCCAACACCCTCCTTGCTGGGTGAGTGTAGTGTTCTCGGCGACGATTCCACACGCTCGCTCAAGAATGGAGCAACGCCTTTCCGTTGCTCCCGCAATCCGAAGTCATCATCACACAAGTCCAAGATGATCGTTACCGTCACCACGCGTTGGTGATTGTCCGTGGTTTGTTTGGTGCTGGAACGACAACCTTCTCGCACGAGCTCGTCGCTTTAGTTGCACGCGGTTGTGGGCTCGGCAGACCCATACCGAGCGCTGTCAGACATGGTGTGGAGATCATTATTGTGGACGACCTAAACATGACCAGAAGAAACTGGAGTCAATATGCATGGATTGCAAGCAAGTCGACACTGACCTATCCGCGACGTCGACATACTCGTAGGCGGTCTGGCTAGTTGTTTTTCTAAGTGAGCGAAGCGACCGCCCGTGATTACAAACTGGCCACCGAAGCAGCGGAGGTTGGTCGGTCGCAGGAGCGAAGCCGAATCGGCCGAGTTTGTGACACCAATTGGCTGAAAAACTATCAGACCCGATTTTCAGACCAGACATAAAATCGACCCAGTATGTAGGCAACTGCTTACCACAATTACTGGTGCTCGAGGATAGCTATATTGAGGGCACCAATTGACCTCGACACCATGAAATCGTGGATGTGCAACATCGCAAAGCTTCGTCAAGCACCGAAGGCGCTGAAGAGACCATCTCCCGGCCTTCACTCAATGTAAGCCGTGATTGATGGCTCAAGAACTATAAACTGAATGGAAGCTGCGTGAAGACACAAATGATGGCTCTTGTGACGTTCGGACGAGGTTTTGTCACCCCGCCCTATATTGAAACCTGCTGTGGAAGCACGTTTACGACGATGACTGAAGGCCAAAAAAGAGTGGAAAATCTGGTCACCGAAGCAAGATCCCGAAATTGACGTCCCAGTGTACACGGCTGCTATGAGGGAAGGAGCGACCATTTAGCTACCTGGGAGTTGGTATCACGAAGGGAAAACACTGTCTGAATGCTCTATAGCAATCGAAGTCGAGATTACCGCCTAGTGCTTAGAGGCTTTGGTTGTGCATTCCCACGTCCCGCCGGAGTTCCGCAACGTTCTATTTCCTCGTGAACTGGAGCAGGCTGTGATGCAGCTCAATCGGCCAGTTCCACGACCTCAGAGCTATGATGGTGGTGAATTCCATTAAGTCTTAACAACCATTTTGTGGTTTGTGGCTTCCCCTTTATATCACTTGCTAATTGCAGTGCTTTCTCTAGAGCGATTGTAATGGAGTGCGTAAAGCGTCAAGGTGGAAACAACCGTCTCGACGGAACCGGAAAGAGGCGCGTTGAGGCCGCCAGAAAACATTCCCGATGCAGGTAGAAGAAAGCGAGTGTAGCCCAGGCGATAACACAGAGTAGTGCCAGTAAAAACTTGTTGCCACAACAATTTGTCTACCAGTACACTACTACAATGCCATCAGCACACCGCGCATGTGGTTTGGATTGGAACTGCCTTTCACGCAGCATGAGGGACCAACAACTACGCCGAATACATGGCGCTCGGCATGGGACTTGCACACATCACCGAGCACGGCATTCGGCAGGTGCACGTGGTTGGTGATAGTGCTATGATCGTGCGGCAGATGCACACGCACAGAGCGCCTAAGGTGGAATACTTGCGGCCGCATCACCTCCAAGCGCGACGGCTTGCGAACAAAGTCAACATTCGATCGTGGCGGCACCACAGACGCTCACACAACAAGATGGCGGACGCTGCTGCTAACGTCCATGAATGTGCGTACATCACACTCGATAGCAGGTGATGCTCTGAGCCGGTGGGAAGAGGTTTACCGTCATTGGGGGACGGATATGACCCACTGGTTCGCTCACAATCACGCGACGCATGAGTCGACCCACTCACTAAATAGCGTTTGGCGCCTTAGTTGGACCCTCGGGACCCGAACAAGTGTAGTATCTGTTCTAATCAGTGTGAAAACTGGTGTTGCGCGTCACGTAAGTGCTGCTTAGTGAAATTTATTTACTAACTGTGTTGGGGTGGCGAGCTGGAACAGGAGTGTCTCTGGCGCTCGGGGTACTGACTCAGGAATTCCCCGGAGCCTTTGCGGATCGGCCCTCACGGGATATCTTTCTGCGGGACAACTCGCCTTAGCGGAACGGGCGAGGATAAAATAAAGAAGGGACCCGCCGGTCGTTCCGCACGAGGAAACGCCTTGGTTGAGTAGAGACAGAACGGATAGTCCTCTCTGATATTCAATCTACCTTGTGCTCATAGCCGAAAGGCCCAGGCAAAGTACGGTGCGGGACATACCAAGACTGCAGGTTCCAAGTCCAAGCCCGACCCGCCCGACCCGGCCCACCGACCCATCGACCCGACCCACCGACCCGACCCACCGACCCGACCCGACCCGAACCGGCCGACATGGGCCCGCGCCCATCGACCACGGGTTCGACTTCGGGTCGGCGCCCGACCCGCCCGCCCGACCCGCCGTCGCCGACCCGTGATGACGGTGCCCGTGTGAACCCAACCCCTCCCCAMCCCCCTTCAGACGATCACCCCACCCCCCAACCCTCACCTCCCCTCCCCCAACCCCGGGCTCACGCACACCGTCTCACGGGCCGACTTGACGGCGCGGCCGACAACCCCTGTCCATCTTACGCACGTCCGACGCAGGCCTCGCTCGCTAGCCGTAACAGCCCGCCTGTTGCGCACGGCCCGCCTGGCCGACTCGGTCCGACCGCGCCCGCGCGCCCGCAAGTGATACAGTGTACGTACGAACACTCGGCGCCGATCTTTCGGTGTCCGCTGTGTCAATTCAGCACCGCACACTTTGCCGAGCTGCGCAAGCACCGCGCCCAAGTCCATCGCGGTGCGGTGTTCCAGGACCAGTATGCTGGTGCGTGCGGCTGCCCAGCCACTTTTCCCACTCGGCTGCAGGCGGCCACGCACAGTGCAGCGTGCACTGCGATGACAGATACTACCCCCGACTGTGCACCAGCAGGGCCCGCGTGTGTACCACGCAACCCCGCTGACGTCCCGCACGTCGACTCTGCGCCCGCTTCCGCGCAAACAGGGCCGTCGCCCCCGTCCGCCATCCGGTGTTCGGTGTGCAACGCGCCCCTCCTCGACCAAGCCAGCCTCGTCTCCCATCAAGCTGCGTGTCCCCTGCGCGAGCTGCTTCGAGCCAAGCGAGCCCGCTCGCCCAACTCGTCTGCTGTGCGGACTCCCCCCGCCAGCCCGGTGAGTTCCAGGCCGCCTCCGAGGAAAACCCCAAGACCCGACCCGTGGCTGCTGCGCTTTGACGGCGCTTGCCGACGTAATCCCGGCCCAGGCGGCGCCGGCGCGGTGCTCTACGCACCTACCGGCGCCTCCTTTTGGACCATGGCGCAATTCGAGCCCGACCGTTCCAACACCAACAACACCGCCGAGTACTTGGCGCGGATTGGAGGGCTCCGCGGCGCAGCCGCCCACGGTGTCACCCATCTCCGAATTGAAGGAGACAGTCAGCTCGTCATCGAGCAAGTAAAGGGCAACT
>NSDO01000227.1:51570-94578 GCA_002286825.1 Lagenidium giganteum | reverse complement strand
GAGACGCTGGCGCATGTACTCAACCACTGCGCCGGCACCATGGACAGTATCCGTGCCAGACACGACACCTCGTTGAACAAGATCAAGGCCGCTATTGAGAAGGCCGTCACGGCATCGAACGGGCGCCTCACCCTCCGGGTGAACAGCACCGTTCCCGACTTTGACGGACCCACGCTCAAGCCCGACATCCAGCTCTACGACGCCCTGCACAAGCGAGCTGTGATCAGCGACTTGGCCGTGGCCTTCGAGGATCATCCGTCTGACACGACATCAAACTTTGACCGCATCTGGGACACGAAGACCACCAAGTACGCGCCCCTGAAAGAGTTCCTGAAAAGGCAAGGCTACTCAGTCAGCCTCTCCGCGCTCATCTACGGCTCGCTCGGCTCCATCGCTCCGTCCAACTACCAAGTCTACACGGAGCACTTGGGGCTACTCAAGCGGGACACCCGAAGACTCGAGTACCAACTCTCAACGGACCACATCAAGGCCAGCAAGCGCATCTGGGCAGGCCACGCTGGTCAAGCCCGGCGTGCTGAACAAGTGCGCCAAACAGAGGCCGCGCCGACTGAGCGGCCAACCCGTCGATCAGAGGGCCGTCAAGCACAGCCCCAGTCGACGAACCAGGATCGCCCTGCGAGGGGAGCCCCTCGGGGTTCGCAGGACCGACCCACCCAACCGTCCCGACGACGCCGACGACGCTCCAAGCGGAAGGGTTCGTCGAACCGCCGAGACACCGCGGCACCAAGTCGCAACCAATGAAGCACCCAGGTCCAACGGACCAAAAAGGTCGCATTTAAGTTTACAAGGCAAGCTCACACAGCCGTCGAGGAAAATAGCATCAGCGGTGGATTGAGCAAAGAACAAATTTCCGACTCCAGGCGATCAGCAGTGTCAATAGTAACTCACTCTAAGGTTTTTCTCTTGATGGATTTCGATGTTGACTAGCGAAGCGATTTCAAGTTGGCGTCATGATGTTCGTGGCGAATTGCGCGTCAAACGCTTAACCTGCGACGGCACACGGCGTCGCCGGTTGCATTTGTCGGCCGCCATTCGCGCGTGAGCGTTTGGCGCGCAATTCGAATTAATTGATTTGCATGTACCAGGTGAGTGATGGGCAATGATCGTTTGTTTGAAACTGGTCGCCGTTGATGGTGTCAACACTGGTCACAACGGAAGCAAGCCATGGACACTGCAAATGACGGCAGCGAGATACTTAAGTGCCCATTCGGATGCGAATAGTTCGCCACAGATGTGCGTGATACCTTCCGCAAGCACGTCGATCGCCGCCATCCAGAAGTTCGTATGCTCATCCTGCAGCAAAGAGAGATCGATTCTGTGCGACGGCGACGCTTGAAGAGCCACATATACAAGGAAAAGCAACAAGCAGCGCGAATTCTGCTCATTATGAAGAAATCGAACCGTCTACACGGCGAAAGATGCCGATAGACGAGGAGCATACGACGCCACACGTCCAATCGTTGAGTATTCGGAAGTCCCTGCAGCAGGATTTGGTGTTTTTGTAATGGAAGCCCTAATTACAGGAGACATCGTCACAAGGTACGCTGGTGATACCGTAAGAAAGAACACGGATTGCATAGACTATTCATAGACAGTCCTATGACGCTGACAGCCTTCCGTCCATCGAACGCGATGCGACGCGATCAGCTTACGCCAGCGGATTTGATGTCCGCCCCCCCGCGAATTTTGCAGCTCCCACCGACAACCCATTCGTCGTGGCCCGAAGTTGCGATTCTCCTCAAACGTCAGTACTGCGGTGAAGGCACTTCGCACGCGAACCGGTACTACCATATGAAACGCGGAACGGAAGAAGACGCGTTGGACTACTTGTACCGACTCAACGTCGCCGCGATTCGTGCTGGCATTCGCATCATGGATGGATCAGTCACGGGGAAGAAAGAACACCTCGACCACTTCCTCGACACGCTGCAGGACTGCGCAAGAAGCCGAGTGGGTTTTACTCGACATGCGTCGTCGCCAGCAACGACTTGGGGACAAGCCGGCACGTCCGGTCCCGCGGGCTGGAAACACGAGTAAATTCAAGCCGCCAAAACGCATACAGCTCCTCTTGCCACGCGAAGACTCCGACTCCTCCTCATCGTTCGCTTCGACAGCGAACGCAAACGAGATGATTCCAGCGACGACGAATGCAGACAAAGGTTGGCGACGACCGTCGCGAGGTGAGCTGCTCCGATTGTGGCTCGAAACGCCATTCCGATCGTCAGAGCTGGAAACGACTAACGGCAAGAAGGGTCACCCGTCAGGCAAGCGCTTTTCGTTCTGCCGCTGCTGTGGCAAGGTCCACGATCGCGGCGATTGTACATTGGAGGCATTCTTCAACGTGTTTCGCGCTGGCTACGACCCCGCGAAGCATGCCGGTCTAATCTCAAAGACCTTGGAGACGGCTTCAAAGTAGAACCCTCGCTAGCTCGGGGGCTAGAACGCAACGAGCGGGACCCAGTTTGCATATTCGCATTCGTCAAGCGCCAGGCGGACAACGCGACACCACGCGAGGAGCGCACTCGTAACTGGGATAATACATCGGATTTCCATGACTACACCGCGCCCCAAAGCCATGTGCCGTCAGCGCAATCCAATGCATCGTCCGCGTTTGAGCGACGGCCGATGATCCAACGCTTGGTCTTGGAACCAGGGGAACGCCTGGGGTATTGGAAGCAATACGCGCCCGCGAAACGCTTAAAAAAATCCAAGGTTCACGCGTTGATAAACAACCAAAACGCATAGTTGCTCTTCCACTCTGGTGCGGAGGTCTCTATTCTTGATTTCACGTTTGCGCGCGATGCTGGAATTGAGGTAGACACCTCCCATCGCCTGACGTGTGTTGGCGTCGGCGACGGCATCTTCCGCACTGACGGAAAGGCGCGAGTGAAGATCACCTTGGCACGTGAGCTTGCGTATGAGTTCGAAATTTGGGTTGGGGAACTCAGCGGTCAGGACGCGATCCTCGCAATGGATTTCATGGTCCCAGCTGGGGCGCGACTCGACATCGTGGACGGCTCACTGTGTATGCCAAACGAAGTTTGTGTGCGAACGTCTCCACGCGAACGGTAACCTTGGACGCGAAAGATCAGAGCGGCATGTGGCTCACGAAGGGTCATGTGCCGCGAAAGCCAGGTTTTGTCTTGCAAGGATCAAACCGAAGCAAGGAGTGGCGAACGCTCGCCTACGAAGCAACGACAGACCGCGTGAAGCTGGAACCCGACGTCCCAAGCGGAACCAAATCACAGGTGGAGCGCTCATCAAACGTGCAACCCACCGCCATCCTACGACGCCTGGCCATTCCTCATGCCAGCATGGAGGCCCGCGAGGACATCGGCGATGCCAAAGTTGAAAACGCGTCTACGAGGGAAGTTCAGGACAAGCGTGATCAACCGACGAGGGAGCAGCCCAACATCGGGAGGATCTTAACCACGAAGACAGCCGCTGAGTGCCTGCACGAGACCCCAGACTATGATGACGCGGTCCTCGACCATGAAGCGACGGACTTAATCCCGAAGACGTCAACAGGGAAGTGGCCGTGATCCCCGAAGTGGACATGAACGCGACCGGGGTGAAGGCGGAAGACTTGTACGTTGGCGACCCAAATGTCAACGGCCAGATGAGATTCCAAAGCGGAAGAAGCACTGCCGCCGCCAGCACGAGTTGTCGTCTGGTGACATCGACGTGGGCAGCGCCCGACCGATCGCACAACGCGTTCGCAGAATCCCACCACAGTTCTCTGAGTGAGTCTTCCAACTGATCAAAGGTCTTTTGAACGCTAACATCATCGAGCCGTCGACCTCGCCGGGGGCTTCGCCAATCGTCATCGTCGTGAAGTGGACATTCGGCTCTGCATCGACTATCGCGCGGTGAACGCCTTGACGCGGCTCATGGTGTACCCAATGCCACTTGTCGACGAGCTGCTCGAAGACTTGGACAAGTTCCTCTCGTTCTGTTCCCTGGACAGGGCGAGCGGGTTTTGGGTCATCCGGATGACTGATCCCGCGAAGGCCATCTCCGCGTTCATCACTCCGTTCGGACGTTTCCAGTGGAAGCGCATGCCCTTCGGCTTTAAGAACGCGCCGCAGATTTACCAGCGACTCGTCGACAACGCACTGTACGGAATTTGAAATTACGCGAGCCGGAAGATCAAGATGCTGAAGACGGGCGAGGTTTTGTTCGCGCACGGAGGCCCCACGGGCACGAGTGCGAAGTCGGTATTGGGGTGTCGGTCATACATCGACGACATCTTGATCGGACGTCGAAGCTGAGATGAACTCTGCGCGGCTGTCGACGCGCTGTTGGATGCGTGGGATTATTGGCGACTCTCCATCAGTGTGCCTTAGAGCAGTTGGGGCAAGCAACGCGTCGACTACTTGGGTCGCATTGTGAGCGCGGAAGGTCTTCACGCAAAGCCGAAGAACCTGAACCAACTCGCGAATTTTGTCCAACGACACTCAAGGGAATGCAGAGCTTCCTCGGTAGTCTGAACTCCTACCATCGCTTTGTCGACGACTTCGCGGTGTACGCCGCCGTTCTTTACGAGCTGAAGGAGGAACACTTCGCGCTTCAAGTTGACCACCCACGCCTATCCGAAGCCACCCACGCGTTCGCGAGGTTGAAGGCGAAGCTTGTCAATGCACCAATCCTGAAGCACTTCGACGTGACAAAGGACGTCATAATCGTGCTGTAAGCGAACGACTGGGCAATCACGAGTGCGGTGATGCAGGATCACGACAAGGTCCTGATGCCTGTCCGCTTCGTCCGTCGCGACCTCAAGGACAACGAGCTGGCGTACCACGCAGTCGAGAAGGAAGTCCTCGCGTTGCTCTGGACGCTTGACGTCTGCCAGCGCCTCCTCGCGTTGCTCCGGACGCTCGACGTCTGCCAGGGACATCCACGCGCGCTTGGCGGATGCGCTCCAAGGGCTTACAGGGGCGTCGGGCACAATGGGCCGCCATCCTCTTCTCGTGGACGTTCGAGGTGACGACGACAGTGGCGGCCAATGACAACGTCCTGGGGCGGTTGGCCGCCAGCTTCACGCCGCGAGCGCTGGTTGACGAAGCGCTCACCGCCGACCAAGCCGACAAAAACAGGCCTCCATGCATGCCTGTCCCGACGTTAGCGCCTGGGACCACAGTCTTCGTAGCCAGTTTCGAGCTCGGCGAAGCCAAAGCGCGCGGGTGGCGCCTGCGCCGCCGTGCTCTGGGAAATGCCGACATGGAAGGTCGTTACCGCGGCGTCCGAGTACTTCGATGACGCGACCGTGAATGAAGCGGAGTACTGCGGAATTGGCCTCGCAATATCGTTAGCCGCGACGCATCACGTGCAAGACTTGATCATCTGCGGAGACTCCAACTTGGTTTTAAGTCACCAGGTCTCCAATTACTCCACGCGTCGGTGTCCAAGCGTCTAATAACCATCCCGCGTTGCCAACCGCTTCACGTCAAACGTGAGTTCAATGCAGCGGCAGACTGGATTGCAGGACGTGCCCTCCAACGCGAGGGGGGAAGACATCGTTGCCCAAGACGACGTGGAAGGCTTGGGGGCACTCAATCGACTCGGAGAGATCATTCTTGAGAGGTCGGAGGAGGTCCGCGCGGAAACAACCACGTGTGAAGCAGCTACTACAGAACCAACGCAAGACCTTGAGTCCGACAAGGGCGACGGCGCCCCAGAACTCCGCGCGAATTCACTGCCGATTGTTGTCGAAGCCGTCCAAACGCGACGTCAACGCACGAACGCAAGCCCGACGAACTCGGAAGTGTAAGAGGACGCGGACAGCGAAGGAGCTAGAAGAGGCGACAACACAGCGACGGAAATCGCCGGCGTCCGGTTGGACCGAATTCGTCGCGCACAAGACGAAGAGCTTTGGAGCGCGAACCTGAAGGCATTTCTGCGTGGGGAGTCTGACCGTCTGGAAGAACGCGCTGCGACGAAATGCGAGCAAATCGCGAAGCAGTTCGAGCGGGCAGAGACGGGAGTGCTGTGGTTCGTGGGAAACGCGCCAGCAACACGCAGCCAACGACGATTCACGATGACGTCCTCCACCACTACCACACGAGCTTGGAAGGCGGACACGAAGGGATCGGCCGAACGTACGCGCCAGTCCGGCGCTTCTTCTACGTCGGTTCAACGCTTCATCGCAACTTGCACAGATTGCGAGACTGGCAAAGGACATCCTGCAATTCGGGGTGTATCACCCGGAAACATCGTCGGTACGCGGCCATTCCAGGTCATCGCGATGAACCACATACCGTCTCTACCAGCATCGCACGCGAAGAACACGGAGCTGCTAATCTTCGTCGACGCGCACTCCGGCTTCATCATCGCGAAAGCTTCAGCATCGCGTTCAGCGCAAACTATATCCGGCACGACCGCGAACCAGGCTTCATGTCGGACGTCTTCTTCTTCGTTCAATCGGATTCTGGGTCAACGCCAGCGCGCCACACTCGCATATCGGCCGCCGGCAAATGGACTCGCGGAGAGAAAAGTCCAGATGATCACGCGAGCAATGAAGCTGTACGTCTCCGATGCTGGCTAACGCAATTTGGAGTACGCCGAACGACTCGCCTTCGCGCGTAACACTTCTTGGGTCACGCAAACGAATTAGTGCAGGCTGCAGTTGAACGGCGCGCGCGCGAAGCTTCCGACCGCGCGACGGCGGAGCCAAACATCGAGGTCGGCTCTCAAGTCTGGCTGTTCTTGGATCGTGAAAGAGGGATACGCGAAGAAGTTAGCACACCTGTGGCATGGCCCGTTCAGAGTCGCAGAGGTGCCAACGCGTATACCGGCCGCCTCGAACTGGGATCGGACCATCGGCTTTGTCCCTTGGTTCACATCTCGAAGCTACGAGTGCGGCAGGAGGCCCCATCGCGACCTGCGGAGCGCCTGACGGTAGCCGAGCATACGCGTATAGACTTCGACGAAGCGCATTTGACGGAAGATAGCTAGGAGCCTGACGCGGAGCAAGGCAACTATAGGGTCGTTGCATTCCAGGATATGCGCGTGTCCAGACGTACCAGATTCGGCCAACAACGCGTGGAATATCTGGTGCAATGGGCCCAAGAACACGCGGACATTCGTAGGTTGACGAAGAGGATCTTAACTGTGGTGACCTTCTACATGACTTCCACAGGAAGGGAAAAAACGCGAATCGTTTGCCGTTGATGGAAGCTCAGGCAACGGAATTCGATGAAGAGCTGTAGTCAATGGCACAGCCCCTGCATACTTCATAACCGCATACGTTCATGACAAGAAACGGGAACAAGCCAAGGAACGGATGCCTGCATCGAAAGGCCAACCGCACCGCGACTAGAATCAACCACGATGACCGCCGCATTACACAGTTCTCCGTCCGCGCGTAAGACTTCGTCCGCGAACAAGTCCTCTTCCGCGCACCCGATCCCCTTCGAACGCACTCCCTTGGGACCTCAGCAGCTTCTCGCGACGCGATCGGATAAAGCAGTTACGGGCTACACGTCGGCACGAGCGTCAAAGCTCGTGTGGACCTGGAATGCCGTGGGTGTGCCCCGCGAATTCCCCACGGCATCGGGCGTCGAACGGAGGCGAGAAGCGACATTGGCAGGCATGCGGCGATGCCACGACATCTTGGGTCAACGCGTCCCCAGGTGGCCCCGCGCGCTGCATGCCAGCACCGCGCGTCGGACAAGTCCGGCACGCGGCAGCCAACGTGGGAGAAATGACGCGAGTGGCTCTGAGCTTGGCCGTGGCAAATGACTACCAGAAAGTAACGCGGAAGCGGCGCGGAAGGATTCGAAGACGACCGCTGCGGCTGGGGCGAACCCAGCAGGCACCCTGCACCCTCGCACTACTGTAGCCTCATGCCGACCGCTGTGTACGCGTTGACTGAGTCGCTGTCGTCAGATACTTCCATCGTCGCGCAGACCAGTCACAGGGCTTTGACTGCGCCTGCCGGCTGTGCTCGTTGTCACGTGCGGTCATCGCGTTTCGGTTTCACGCGTTGTTGCGTCACGCGATGCTGTGCCCCAGTGTCATGCGTTGACGTGCTCCAGTGTCATGTGTTGCCGTTAGGTTCCTTGCGACGATCACGTCCACGTTGTTGCGGCTGCCGTCATCAAGTGTGTGCCGAAGTGCCGGCACACAGGTGCCCCATGGGCTGTCGCCGCGCGGCCTGCGCGTCGTGTCTGTTCCGTGTGCCTTCTACCTTCCTTGTTTACTCACCACCCTGTCGCCCGTACCCGCCATCTCCACACGCTGCTGGCATCGCGTGCCGCTGCCGTCCGGTGTGCCTGCTGCTATATGCGGTGGACACACCACTTCGTCGCTCGCGTTCGCCGCCCCGCGTGCCGCCGCTGTCCCACCATGCCGTCACCACCTCTGCAAGGTGGCATCGTCTGTTGGTTGTGCTCGCGTGGTCCCACGTGCCACCATCGCACGTTCTGTTTTTACGCGTTGTTGCGTCTTCATCACGCGATGCCGTGCCCCAGTGTCATGCGTTGACGTGCCACAGCGTCATGCGTTGCCATCAGGTTCCTCGCGATGCTCACGACCACGTTGTTGCGGCTGCCGTCGTCGCGATACGTGCTGAAGGGCTGGCATCTGGACGCACCATGTGCCAACCGAATATCCAAATCGCAGTGTCCAGTCTTGATCAGCGCAAGCGTCTCCTCGATAATCTCGTCCAACGCGTCACGACAAGCACGAACACGGGCATCACGCTCCGCAATCAGCTGTGCACCCAGGGTAGTTGCCGCGTCAACGCGAAGGTAATGGGTCTGCTCCCAAAGTGCAAACGCGTGCTGGCGGAGAAAGGCCGACACCTGCGCGTGGAGGTGGAGGACCGATCATCGCGGGGGTCGTACGGGATTGGCGTCGGCGCTGTCGACAGTGTTTCCCAGGGGCTCCCGCGGTAAATCATCCGGACAACCACCGACTGGACGAACGGCGGGTCACCGAAGTGCGGTCGCGGACGCGAAGGGAACATGTTGGGAGTGGGAAGTAACCGCCTACACACCACGTCCTCGGTCAAGTAACCACCTACACACCACGTTTTCGGTCAATGTACTCAGAGACAATACGGGGAGGCGAAGCGACCAGGGACGCGGCAACAAGCGATTAGCACGAGTGGGAACTACGCGCTCGCGAATCGTCAGGTCAGGGCACGGAGAATGATGGGCGCGTACGTCGGCAAGAGGAGGCGAGTCGGGGGGTCCAGGCGTCGGTGGGTGCGAGTAGAGCCTGAACGGGAACGCGACCGGGAGGATACGCGAGGTTGTGAACGCGAACGGGGAGGAGAACTGGTCGAGGCGCGTCGCGTTGAACGATGACGACTGGGTGAAGAACGACGAGACCGCGAACGCGAGCGTGTAGTGCCGACAGACGACTTCGAGCGCTTAGAGGTCGCGCGCGCGGAAGTACGCGAAGGGGATGCCGAACGCGAACGCTGACGTTTACTCGAAGCTACCGGAGTCGTGGAAGGTGTCACGTCGACAGGCGCCGGGGGCACAGGCGCGGGCGTCCCAGTCATCGTGGCTTGGATCGCGCGTACAGTTGCCTCCGCCGCTCGCAATCGCGTCACTTCGACATTTTTGGCTTGACGCTCATTCTCGAGGGAAGCGATACGCGTTGCCGAAGGCTCAGGAGTGTCGCGACCCGCTGCCGTCGTTGCCGATGCTGCATCGCGCTCAGAAGTGAGAGAAGCAATCTGTTGTGCGTAATCAGCCACCAGGGCGGCATTTTGCGCATCGCGACCGCGTAGGACGTCATGTTCCTCCATCAGCGCGTCCACGGCCTTCGTCTTCAGGGCAGCTCGGAGGTCCTCACACTCCGCGATGAGAGTCACAGCCGCGAGGTGGTTTCGCGTAACCTCCTGGTCGGCGCGGTCCTTACTCTGCTGAACCGCGTCAGCCTCTTCACGCGCTTCTCGAAGCGCTTGTTGCGTCTTTGTGAGCTGCATTGCGGTGGCCTTCTGGCATCTGTCAGCTTCGTCCCGCGCGGTCTCGAAGAGCTCGCGGCCCACACACAAGCAGCACCCACCGCGGAACAGCGAACTGGATGCGACATGCTCGAGATGAGACGGGCAAACTCTCTGCAGGACAGCGTCGACGAAGCCACCATCACGATACACAGTCTCAGCATCGGCGCACAACCGACGAATCGCGTCAATGAAGGTACGGCGGCTCGCGGGAGACAGCATCGGGTTGGTTCCGGTGTCGACAGTGGCGCCAGGCGCGAGAGCAGTTGGTGGGGCGGGGGCAGCATATCTGGCGGGCGAACCCTCCTCAGAATCGGAGGACATGTCGATCACTGGTGGAGAAGCGCGTGCGCTCGAGGCCTCTTCGCGGCCGCCCGCGCGATCTGGTTCCGCGTGCTTGGTCTCCCCATCACCCGTCGCGCGTGGGGTTTCCTCGTCGTCATTCTCGCGGGCGGAAGCGCCGGTGGAAGCAGCAGCGCCGGGAGTCTCAGCGGCCTTGGCTTCGCGTTCATCAGGAACCCGAACCGAGTCAGGGCTCGCCCGGGAGGTGCCGGATGCGCGAGAGCTTCGACGTTGGCCGCGATTACGCGCTGGCATGAGTGCTGGATCCCGAACGCGCGTTTTGACAAACAGGGGAAGTGCGCGAGGGACTGCGTCGACGCATCAAGAATGCTGGAGGAACGCGAGATATCCGTCGACTTCGACGGCCGAGGTGTCCTACGAGACCTCCCTGCAGGCGGAAGTACCCCTGGACAGGGGCGGTTGTGGCGAAGTGGCGTTGGAACTTTCCACGAAAACCCGGACGATGGGCGGCCCCAGGAATAGATAAATAAGTATTATATTCCTGGTGGTCGGTAGATATATTCCGGTACGACCCCGGTATATAAACTTCATAAATACCTCCCATATGGGATAGGTCAGGTAGGACAGGGTATCAAGTATCAGAGGTTGAGGTCCAGAGTAAACAGAACAATCAGAGCCAAACTTTCCAGCAACCACTCAAGTCCCTCGCCTCCCCTAAAGTGTCCTGAGCCCACTGTAGGAGGCCAGGCAAAGCAGGTGAGCGCGGCAGGAAGCGGAAGACTCTCACTAACCCCCCCGTGTCCGAACTGAGGCCACGTTAAAGTACACGAAGAACGAGAACGCGTATTACCAAGGGAGCTAACTAGATCTCCTACAACTAACCTGCTTCTGCCTCGTCGAAGTGTCCGCGGTAGAAGACCCCAACTGAACGCGTCGCTAAAGACAAGTCTATCGAACGCGTTCAATAAGAAGCAACAGCAGCGAGTGCTTCCGCGACAAGACCCACGCGTGGATTGTGAAGACCGAACTCCCTTCGCGGTCTGGATACACAGTGTGAAGTCAAGAGAAGAAGCGAGCAGAACGTGGCACCCCTCAGGCAGCCGCGAACCTTGTGACGCGAAGAAGCGCAATTTGAAGACCCGCTTCGCGCAATTTGAAGACCCGCTTCGTCACACCGCTCTCTTGGATGGCTTGCCATCTCACTCGCTTTCTCTTCGTATCATCAAGACCGAATTCCGGCTGAGTCAACACAGGTTCAAGTAATTCGAAGTCATTGTCTGTGAGGCGGCGTTTGCTCATCGGACGGCTTGGTTTGTGTACGGTGGGCGCTTGGGTTGGCTTGAACGAGCTTCGTCCAAGCCCATCGAAAGCAGGAATTTTTATCGGAATAGTCGACGCTGGTTGTCGGGCGGCGACAGCTGTTGCGTCCGTTGAAGTCGTCGCGCTTGATCCTCGTGTGATATGCCCTTTTGAGCGCATCAAGAGACACATCCGAAAAGACGCTCGCTTGGATGGCTTGCCATCTTACTCGCTTTCCGTTCGCATCAACAAGACGGAACTCGGGCAGAGTCACCACCGTTGTGAGCAATTCGATGTCTTCGTCTGTAAGGCGGTTGTGCTTTCGTTTGCTGTTGCCGATTTGTTTTGATGAATTCAGGTCTTGCATTGTGACTTCAACTTCTTCGATACCTTCTTGCGATTGGACAAGACATGAAATTTCGTTCTTGTCGCCATTCGCGGCATCAAGCAGGGTACATCAGTGAACGCTGTGTTGCCTTGGCCAAACGCGAGCTCACCTCGTTAAGGATTCTAATCTTCAGAGGGCTGTTGAGATACAGCTCTGAGATAAAACCGACACAAGCCGGCGCGCGCCGCCTCAAGAATTCCTTTACTGCCCGCGATCATCTCGACGCTTGTCAAACTCGCATCGAGCCCATTTGTGCGAAAGGGACAGATCTCATTTACCAATCAGGCTTCTTGTGTGAGAGTGACGGCTCTGGATCAGAGTGATGTTCAAACGGTAGGCGTTCGAGGAAGCCCAATATCTGGCACGACACCCGGCGTGCATTGAGAGAGACGCGACTTTCGCCGCATGCCACGAATGGGGGTAAGGTACGTGATCAGACAGCGGAAGATGAATCAACCCGATATTTACGCCTAAATGTCGCTGAACCTCTAGTAGGGACAGTACTATCTGGTGAGTGCTCTCGTCAAACCGCTGGCAGATCCGTTTGAGTTCACTCTTATCGATCTCAGTGGGGTTCACACGCTGATCACATTGAAGTGACTTCGCTTGAAATATAGTGCGGCGCCTGGGACGGTACGATGGTGGATTGTGACGTGAATGACGGAGTACGGGGTACGGGGCACCATGGTTATGCCCGACGCGATAACCAGACCAGACCCGCATCCGACCCGGCAAAAAATCTTCTTGGTAAGCACGGCTGGCACAATGCACTTCACTTCAGAATGGAACACAGTTTAGGACCATCAAAGCAACCTAAAGGTCACCCGAATGTCGTGTCAGGTATTGAGTCCCAAGTGTGTCTCGAATACCATTGTTCACCTCGTGTATCGTGGAATGGTGACGGGATGCGAGTCATACTAGCAATCGTTCTGAGCTTGACGTACACTGTCGATTCGTTTCCAGTGAAGTTCATCCTGGATTCAGAGTGCCAAGCTCGAATGCGATTATCGTTCGATGAATTGCACTGACTCCAGCCTGCTGAAACGTTCATCAATAGCCTGTTGATGCGGAATTTTAACGAGAAACTCGTTGACTAACGGTGGAGCGAGCTCACAAAGCAATTGGATGCAGGATTTTGTGGCGTCATTGTGATCAAAAGTGTAGCGTGATGGCCAAGCTGAATAACGTCGACGGTGGCTAACATAGCTGAGAACAAAACCAGGCAAGTTGATCAAACCCGCCGGTGTCGCACAGTCGCACAGTGGCTATCGATTCCACGAGACACTATACTAGACAGTGAGTGGAGGTGGGTGCTAGCATCCATGCAGACTCGGGCGACGTACAACGCTACGAAGGATCTTCACACCTTTGAAACCGGAGAAGCAGAAAATATTCCCAATCCAACTTATCACACGCAACTTTTTGGCAACCGCAGCGTACCCCTCCCTCCCTCGAGTACACTCGGCGCAACCAAATATGGGGGCGACAGCATCTGATTGTTTGGTGGCTCCATGTCCTACAGAGGTGATTGCTTCCACCTGCGATGAGCCATCCGTGGCACAATTGAAAGGAAGATGAAGAACACCCTTCATCTTCAATGAGGGATGCCCAGCGGCGGGCAGATGGTGGTTGCGTTCACGGCATTCTCCAGTGGAGTCTGCTGGGGCATCTGGTTGCTTTGTGGCAAAGCAACCGAGTCGGTTCGCTCCACCTGTCCCATGGAGTGACACTGACACTTTCTGGATGGTGGCACCGCATTGGCGCGTGAGATCGACCGTCACGAGTTCCTTGATGCCAAAGGTACACGCACCAGGCAAGCACACTTCACGAGCACCAAGCTGAAGCGCAGTCAACGCACGATGACGATCACGGGTTCGCCAAGACATGACGATTGATGGTGATTTGCCGCAGCATTGCTCAGGTTGCCTACTGGTAAACCGGTCGTGACATCATCGCTCTCAAACCGGATGAACGATGGCGGGGAACATCGAGCAAGCATTGCATGACTCGCAATGCTCTTGGGTCGACTCTAAAAACAAGCGGTGATCGAATAACCGGGAATTTATAGTCCCTTTGCGGTTCGTTAAATGGATTCATCTCGAAAGGCGCAACCGAGTGGTATTTTGGACAATACAGCCACGCCAGCAGTTCTTGATACAATGGATAGCAGTGGAGTGTGAATGACAATGACTGAAGGCTAGCCATTCAGTGATTTGTGCTGACCCAGGAGTTGGCAGAGAAGAACTACATGTAATCCAGCACTGAACGCACGAAAATGGTATGCTGTGCGCGTGAAGAGAGCTTTGATATGCTCGTCAAACAGCTCGATGACTTGGAACTTGGAAAACTTCAAATGGAGCTCAATTCCTAGATCATTTCCCAAATCTACTGGTAAATCGGTACTGTATTTGCACGTTCCTATTGCATTCTGACTAATCTTTTTGCGCCCAGTTGCTGTTTCATTTAACTAGAAGCACCAACTTCGTTGTATTCCGCCGGGTACATTGAGGTTTGATGGACGTTTGAAGGCATCGAATTGGACGCCGAATGGCTGGAGAACTATTAGCTGGCTAGCAAGCTCGTCGAGTGCACCAAGAAAACACGTTCACACAAACTGCAGTTGCCGATCACTTGGTTAATAGTGAGCTTCGCAGAGCGCCGCTTACGATGACAACCTTGCATTTTCTTCTCGTAGAAACGATGTAGTTGATGAAACTCGTCCGTGTCGCAGTCACATTGGCAGACACGAGTCACCAAGCACGGGAGATGCTGAAGAACTAAATGTCTATTCACTCGCTCCATGCGAAAGGTTCTATCAACCGACTTGATGCACAACACCGCCACACTTCAGCGCAGCTGTAAACATGTGAGAAACTTGCGAGAATCTCAACCCAGCATATCACACGCATGTTCCCTGGCAACTGCAAGTGCTCGGAGCAACCCAACGCAGCTAAGTATGCAGCGGATTTCTTGGACTATTCTTTGTCCGACCGCTCCAACGTGGCGATTGCTTACATCTGCTGTGAGCTATCCGCGACACGATCAGAAAGGCAGGTCAAGAGCGGCAAGATTGCTACGAGACAACGACCACCTGTGCGTTCTCCGCACGCAGAAGGTGACCGTGCTCCCAACCCTCTTGACCAGCTGTGGCTCTTCAAAGCCGCGTACCCATTCGCTGTGTGCACAAAGCACGGCGAGTCAATTCACCACCTGTCGCACAGAGAAATACTGACCGTATAGTGCCACCACAGTGGCGAAATTCTGGCGGTGAGCTGCGAACCAACTATAGTTGGTACAGTACCAACATATTATGTTGGTACACGCACCCAGCAACACACAACATCAACAGCTGCGGTTGTTGTGTGAGCACGATGGACGATGGCACTGACGCAAACACGCAAGAGCAACCACCACCGAAGCGTGCGTGCGTGTGCCATTCTCGAGGTCGTCAGTGTAACTTTCGACAGCAACATGCAACAAGTGATCATTAACGCCGACGTTCATCCGCAGCGGCCGTACCACAGGCGTCAACCGCTCGACAAGGAGCTCCGGAAGATGATCAAGCGCCAGCAGAACCGTGACTCGATGCGTCGGGCGCGAGAACGCAAGCAGCTGCAGCTCACGGCCATGCGCGAGGGTGTCGCGACGCTCGAGAACCAGTTGCTGCAGTTGCAAGCGAAGGTCGCGATCCAGTCGATGATGCAAGCGAAGGTCGCGATCCAGTCGATGCTGCCGACTCCGGGTCAGAAGTGCCTAGATGACGACAGCAGCAATTCCGGTGCTTCGTCGCCGCGAGCCGTGAGCGGTCTGAGCTCGTACCGGCGGCTCAATCGCATGTACCAGAAAGCCTACAGCGTGGCCGACCAGCTCCGTGACGAGAACTATTGGCTCCGACGTGCCATTCAGCAGCACGAACAGACAGCTGAAGTTGTCAAGCAGCTCTTGTCCGAGCAAGAAACCGAAGCACAGTCGACGCTTAAGGAAGATGACGGGTTTGCCTGGGCACGAAGGTTGCTGCCGCAGGTGACGAAGCTTTGTCAGCCAGCTCAAGCTGCTCAGTTTGCCCGCGAYAGTCTCGCCCTCATTCAAACCTACGCACGACAAGCAGAGAGCCATCCGGCCAAGCAACCACACAATGTGCTCGGGTGGGCCGACAAGAGGGTGGTTGAAGGACCATGGATYTACTTTGMAATGACGAAGGAGTTYCGYAGCGACGACATCGACGAGGTCATGRCCAAGACRTGGTCAGCCGTGACGTACTGTCCMCAAGACCCATCACTTCCCGCGCGAACGCAGTCSCTGCATGAGATGGCTCRGATYGACGACCACATGATCGTGTTTGCGCGGAATCTGTTCTTGCCRGACGATGCTACCAACCACTGCACGCTGCTGGCGGTCTTCCGCATTGAGACCGAAGACGGCTACGTGCTAGRCATGCGCACCTTGCTCACGAACGAGGACGATGTCTCAGCATCACTTCGCGAGGAGTCTGAGTGCGCTGGCTACGACATGGATTACGTCCAYTGGTWCTACGCAATGACGCTGACGCGAAAACCGGACGGCCACGGCTTCACGGTGCGCTTGAGCGGCCGCGTGGGTAACGGCTCGRCRCACTACACTCGCGTGGTCGCTATGGACACGTTGTTGTCGGTACTCAACTGGGAACGTGTGTGCGTACGACCTGCGTGGAGCCTCGGTAACTGGGCATGACCAAAGCGTGCGTACCATTGGAAGTACGTCGTRTTGAAGGTGAACAATCAATTAATATCGGTGCTCCTTCATCAGGCACAAATATCGGAGCGATGCACTATGTTGTGCGATTCCRTCGGGAAGATGAAGCTGGAAGCAGKAACAAAAGGAAACTYGTCSTTTAGGATTTCGACTGMACTYWCCAGAAGGCAACGATGACCAAAMRATTTYGCGAYGCGGAWAGCAACAAATTATCGTTTCGTTTTCACGTGGGTCGTGTGGTATTGAAAACCAGTATCCTTGGTACAGGTATTCAATGTATCACATCATAGCGCCTAATACCTTACTTTCATGATCATCATCATCGTTAGGTCCAATAGGACACAATATACCGTACATTCATCATCAAAACCATCATCATCATCAATATCCTCAGAGTAAACCTATGCGGCTACACAGGTGTGGGAGTGTCCATTTCCAAGTCTCCAAATTCTCAATCTCACAAACCGTGAAAAGTCACTCCACGAGTATCCACGAAGGAACCCGCGTAGGCACTTGTTTGCAGCGAGCTCACGCTGCCGAGGTAGATAAGACGCTGGTGCGATGCTTCAAGACAGGAGGACGAGCGAACACCGAGGCGTCCCAGCGATGACGAAGACTAGACGTCGGCAACCACTCCAGCTTGAGCGACCAAACAAAACCGCTTAAAAATGGCTTTTGCTCTGCGCAAGTGGCCGCAATCCCATGCGGTCACAGTACCTCGTGGTACACGCAACGCCCCAAACCAACTTGTCTTGCAGTGAGAGCACAGGAGATAGCCAGCCGCATCGCGACTGCGTTTTATCAGTGGACCGGACCGCCTAGGGGTGAAATCTTGACCACGAAACAACCGCGGAAGCGCAAGAGATAAAGCGTGTTTGAAGCGAAGTCGCTGCATTAGGATTCAGCACCACAGCCCAGTGGTTCCCAAGTAGGATAGCTGGGTCAGAAATGAATGCGCTTGCGTTTTGGCCGGCCATCCTTTGGTGTAGTACACACATAATGATGTGTTTTCCAGTTGTGAAAATTACGTCCTTGCAAGGTTTTATGGATTCGATGACGGAAACATGTCGAAAACGTCAATAATTGTGGTGGACGACGTTACACCAGGCAAACTTCATCGCAAAGCTGTTAAAGCACTTTAGCATGAGGGAAGTATCGAAAGCCACTAAGCCTTCCATGGTAGTGCGGAATTTGAAGCCGGATAGTGACGTCTACGCGAGTGAAAAGTCCTTGACACCAACTACCCGTACAGAGAAGCTATCGGCGCTCTCTTGTATCTTGCCGACTGTTCGCGCCCAGATATTGCTTTCGCTATGAGTGTGCTTGCACGATACTCATCAGAGCCCACCAGGAGGTATTGGTCTGGGGTAAAGCATCTTTTCAGATATCTGGCAAAGCCCAAGGGCTACGGTTTGTTGTATCGCAAAGAAGATCCTTCAGACAGCATCTCAACCTTGGTTACGGACGATACCTACGGCTTTGCCGACGGAGGCTACCTCTCCGACTCCCATAAGGCCCACTCACAGACGGGATACGTCTTCATGTCAGCTTGAAACTACAATCTCGTGGAAGTTAACAAAGCAACAGCTCGCAGCAACGTCGGCCAACTAGTCAGAGATCATTGCACTGTACGAAGCTTGCCGAGAGTGCGTTTGGATCCGTCGCTTCATCAAGTTCATCAGAGAACCTCGGAATTACCAGTAAGCAACTTCAAATCAAGATCTACGAGGACATCTCTTCTTGTGTGGCCCAAATTCAGCAAGGATACATCAAAAGCGACAGAACGAAGCAGGTTCTTCTTCATGAACGAACGCAACGGCAAAGAACGCGTTGTGGAGCGTGTCGGCTCGGATGAGAACTTGGCAGATCTTTTCACCAAGTCTCTTCGAAGCAACAAGCACTGGAAGCTTACCTATGGCCTATACATGACTAGCCTTAAGTAGACTCTAGACAATGAGCTGGTTTTTACCGTCACGGCGAGGCACAGCAGCGCATGACGGGGCGTTTTTCAACAAGCTAATGTAGATATCCAACGCTGAGGAGGAGTGGCGTAGGCTGCGGCCATGGCAGCTCCTTTGTGCTAGCCACGGCCGAGCCACACGTTGTGGCTGGTCCACCTGGGCTGGACCACAAGCCACGGAAGCCATCACCTACCCAGGTGGCTCCTAGGCAGGTGAGAGGCTAGAACGTGCTGTGTGCCATGGGCCCCATGGCAGCAGCTGCAGGAATCTGTTGACGCCGTGTGGTTCCACGACGCCACCTGCCTAAATCGGTGGGTGCCATGAGCGCCATGGCACCGTTTTTGATCTGTGCTTCTCTGTCCAGAGTAGGACTCTACATGCTACCTTTTTACATGTGTGGTGCTCTGAAACGAACAATATGCTAGTCATTCCAACATTTTCTTGCTGGTGACCACGTCTGTGGATAAGTTCTGTAATGCGTCATTTAGTCCCATTACATGATTGGCTGAAATGCTGGGCATTATCAGCCAATTGGGTTCTTCAGTAATATGGCACTATTACATATGTAGGACATGTAGGTTTTGGTATATCACTTTGTAGGATTTAAGAACCCAGCAATATATTCAGTTCAGATATTACCGTCCACCACCCTCGTCTTACGTCAGATACAAGAGAGTGAGGAGGTAACCTCACTCAAGCAATCCACAGCTTCCTCGAATTGCGCGCATCGTGTACGTTGCGCGGGGCTGACAACAGTCACGTTACACTCGGTAGCACTTTGGAGTCCTTTCAACGACTCTTTCTTTGCGTTGCACCATGGCAACGCCTCAAGCCCCGCAAGGTGTGCCGCCTCGAACGGAGGCATCACAAGTGTTGGAGACCCCACGGGTTCCCATTCTCCATGATAAATTTCCCCACCTGTCTGAGGGAAAAATAATCGCATGGAGAAGGCGTTGAGAGAGGCGCCGGTCAAGTACCTCCTCCGCACCGTGGCTCCACCCGAGCAGCGTGCCGCCGCGCTCTACTTCATGGACCACAAGATCGAGAACATGATGCGCGGTCCGGTGGCCTCCCATCACAAGAACGCAGACGTGGTCAAGCTGGACAGGTCAACCTACAGCGGCTCACCGAGCGAGCCGCTCCTGCGATGGTTTGTTGAGAGAGAGATGGCCATCGCTGCGCGGGGACGCTCCGACTCCGCACCTAAAGGCGCGTATGGCATGTCCAGACTGGCTTGACGTGCCCGCTCGTGGGCCTTCGGCAAGCGCTTCGCCGATCCAAACGCGTTCTCGACCCTGCGAGAGTTCAAGTCTGAACTCCAGCTCGCATTCGAGCCGCCCGAGAATGCGTTTCGTGTGTTGAGTTCCTTTGCCGTCGGCAAGGAACAATGGACCTGCATGCATACGTGGAGCGGGTCCGATATTTGCTGTCCACCACTGTGGCAGCGCCAGTGGATGCCACGACACAGCTCGCTGTGTTTATCGCCGGTCTCCGAGATAGGTCAAAAACATGCTCTTCCGGAAGACGCCGTGTGAGGAGTTTAGGCTCAAGCAGTCCAACCGCAAGGGTTTCCGTGACCCATCATCGGGTCGCAATGACGGCCCAAAGCCGATGGGCATTGACCCCATCACTCCGGGGCGGCGTGGGGACAAATCACGTCGTGACTTGTCCACGATCAAGTGTTTCAGATGCCAGTACTTTGGGCATCTGGCATCGAAGTACCAAGCGCCTGCTCCGAGCAGCGGTGCTCAATCTGCTTCCGGTGGCAACGGTGCCCGGGAGCCGAAGGCAAAAACCGAAGACAGTCAGTAGGCGCGTACTAACGGGCGAGAGGTGGTTGCTGCTGCAGACAGCAGCTGCCAGGGCCTCAGCGTACCGCCCGCCGTGCGCGACAAAATCTGCACAGCTTGAGAAGAGAGCAAGTGGGCTCGTCTTTCTCAAGCTCAAGGTGAAGGGAGTAGAGCGGCCGCTTCGTGTGCTGCTTGACTTGGGTGCGTCGAGCAACCTTGTTTGCCGAGGTGCCGTGAGTCGTGTTCGTTACACGACTGTCTCGAATGGTGATGGAGGCTCCTCGACGTATGCTGTGCGCCTCGCTGATTGTCGGGTGATGCAGATGGCGAAGTGTGTTGCGCATCTCGACTATTCTGCATGTGGAAGGACGATGATGGATTCCTTCATCATCATGGATCTGGATGACAGGTTCGATGTCATCCTTGGAACAGCCACACGTTTACTAGGTGAAGAGCATAGTTGTGTTGATCAACACCACTCCACGGGAAGCGGATAATCGGCGGATCACTGATGATCATCATTGGATACATCCATCACGTGCATTCCCGCAATCCGACCCCAGCTCTCGTGGTGACGCCGAGCGCAAGCCAGAAAGTGACAACAACCGACGCAGTGGCGCCGGTCTGCAAGAAGAAGGAGGTGCCTGGAGCGGCGACTCCAGCGCACGTTGTGGATGACGTTGGAGCAGTGCCCCCAATGTCGATGTCGAAGCGTGATGCAGTGGCATCACTCAAGGGAACCCTCGGAAGCACCGATGAACGCATCGGTTCCAGCGTCGTCAAGCATCTGTCGTCGCGGCGGGCTGAAGAGTGTGAATTTGGGCGGTTTGATACCCCAATTCAAATTGGGCGTCGCAGAGAGCATCGCGGCTCTGGTCGTAGCGCGAGCAAGGCCACACCTTCTCATCGCATTCGACACAAGTCAGCGTCGGCAAGAGGCCGACACGGGAATGAGTCTGTGCAGGGGCCAGACTCCTACATATCCAGTGAAGAGGCCATCGCCGGCATGGTGCAGGACAGTAGTGGCTGTCGCCTGCACAAGTCCGAGTGGAAAACACACCCTCGGAGCCAGAAGAATTGATGGCGCTCGAAGTGATGAGCGCGAAGTCCTTTCTGAGGGATCGCAAGTGAGGTGAGATCCTCCAGATCTGTGCGCTGCGTGCCACAGATCCTTCAGCGTTTGTGAGCAGCACGTCCACAATGGACACGGATGTGCTGGAGGACAAGAAGACTGCCCGTGAAGAAAGATTCGAGCATCAGTCACTCGAATCACTGAAGGCTGAAGGAAACCCGGTGTGCTCCCTTGTTCAAGAGTTCTAGGACATCTTTCCAGACAAGGTCCCAGACACCTTGCCGCCAGATCGCGGCATCAGGCACGTGATGAACAAACGGTTGCGTCACACGACGGGCCGCTGCTGCGTGAACAAATCGAGGTGATCGACAAGTTCTTCGCCTCTCGAGCGCGTGCCGGACACGTGCGTGAGAGCAAATCTCCGCACACGACCCCGACTTTCTGTGTGAAGAATGCCACGGGGGGTGGCGCATTGGTCACGCCTTCAACAAGCGGAACGATGCAACCATCCCGGCACAGACAGCTATTCCACGCAAGGCCATGGTCGTCGATGCCATGGCTGGGAGTACGGAGTTTAGTGCAATAGATCTGAAGGACGGGTTCGATCAGACCAGCATGAACGAGAGGGACATCCCTCTCATGGCGGTGACCACTCCAAGCGGGATGGTCTGGTAGTGGCTCGTCATGCCGCAGGGGTTAAAGAAAGCCCTGCGACTTTCAGCCGAATGGTCACGCACGTGTTGAGACCCCTGCGTGCGTTTGCGAGCTCGTACTTTGACGAGGTCGTCATCCACACAGTCGCGCTGAGGGCGACAAGCCCGAAGTCCAGATACACCTGGAAGGTGTTCCTTGTGATGCGACAGCAGAAGCTGTACGCCAAATTAAAGAAGTGCATCTTCTTTGTGAAGGAAATCCAGTTATTGGAGATTTTGTGGGAGTCAAAAGGTGTCCGCGTCGATGCTGAAAAGGTCGACGCAGTTGCTACATGGCCCGTTCCCCGGAATGCCAAGCACCTAAGGCAGTGTTGGATCTGGCCAACTACCTCTACAAGTACACGCAAAGCTACGCGGTCCTCGTTAGCCGTCAAAATCGCTCCTGAAAAGGGATGCGACGTGGCAGTGGAAGTCCGAGCATCAACATGCTGTCGATCAATTGAAGAAAGGCCATCGTGAGGCTCTAGTGTTGGCCTTGCCGAATTTTGTCAAGCCCTTCCACCGCACGATCCATTTAGTCGTGCGCGGCTCGGCCACCTGTCCGAGCCAAGCGAGACCTCACTGAAGTCTCTGTCGGCGAAGGTGAGAGCGCGTTTGCATCGCCACGCGCTCCAAGATAGCTTGTTGTGGTATGAAGTCAATGCAGGTCTCTGACCGTGATCCTTTGTTCACGACCACTTTCTAACGCTCCTTCATTCGTCGGATTATAACGCGACTGCAGATGTCGACAGCCGCCCATCCAGAGGCGGACGGCCAAACTGAGCGCGTCAACCGCACGCTCGAGGACGTGCTGCGTTCCTACGCCACGTCGTTCCCAAGATGGTCGAACCTCCTTCCCATGGCGGCATTCGCGTTCAACAACGCGGTGCATGCTTCAACAGGGTTGACACCTGTGCCAGTGACGCGTCGCGTTTACCCAAAGCGATGCGTCCAATATCACCTCAACGTGTCACGAAGAGCCGACGCCGACACAAGTGAACCATGTGACACGCAACGTGCGTCACAGAAGTGAGAAGCGTGTTGAGTGTCACTTTGTGCTTGACACACCTCCGCCTCTGTTTGACTACAGCGGCGATCGACGTCGATCGCGTTGTCGAACACGAAGGTCGCGTGGGTCATCACGGCCGCAAGAAGCGCAATGTTGCGCGGTTCTATCGCGTGCACTGGCTCGGCTACCCGACCAGCGCTGACACCTGGGAGCCTCGTGCAACGCTGCAGCAAGACGTGCCCGACATGCTGCAAGCGTATGAACGCTGCTTGGATTCATAAGTGACGCTCCGTAACGGTGTCGCAATGGTGCGTGACACCCAGCCAACGCTAGCGTCGCAGCCCGGTTGTGACTCATGACGAAGGAAGAAGTCACGCAATGGTGTCGAGTCTGCCCTCGACACAGCGATGGAAGATGACGCCGCGGTGCTCAAGCTTACGCGCGGCGTGCAAGAGGCAACACTGGCAAGGTGTTGGTGATGATGAAGACGCAACACCATCACAGGTGCTGCTGAAGATGAAGAGCAACACGAACACATGTTTTGCTTGTGATGAAAATCCAACACCATTGAAGGTCTTGCCAAACAAACCAACAACGTTGAAGGTGTTGCTGAAGACGTCGATGCGGCGCCATGCCAGCGCCATAAGCTTCGAGGACGCGCACGGGTGCGCGGCTCAAGCGAGACACCACCTGGTGACTCATGTGAGCGACTGCGCAAATCATAAAGAAGACTTGGTTGCAGCGGTAGCGCCGCTGCTTGTGTCGTCGAACAACACCCCCGGCTTCCACCAAGGGCCGGAGACTTCTTGCAGGGTGTGGTGCATCAGTGACGAAGACAGAGTGAAGCAGTCAAGCCCAACGGTCCAGAAGCGCGTTGCAACACCACAAGGGTGTTGCTGAAGCCAAGCTCAAGCGCAACGATGTGTTCGTCGCGCGTCCAGTTAGGAAGTGTAAGTCCGCTCGCGCTGCTTGCACAACAAGTGCAACCGCCCCAGTGCAGTTGCCACCTTCAAGCTGCGAGCTGCACCCATCTGAAGCTCCAAGTCGCCGTGAGAGCCAGGGTCCGCGGTCGCTCCACGCGCCGGTCGCAGACGGACGCTCCGTCTTCGACTGCATCAATTGACACGTCAGTTGCATGTGCCCTCGTCGCCGAAGACGCTTCACTTTGCTTCGAACTTTACCGATTTTCAGCCAATCCCATGTTTCGCCCTTAAAGCGGAGGATGATGTAATGGGTCAGCTTTGGTCCCATCACATGATCGGCTGAAATGCTGGGCATTACCAACCAATGGGGTTCTTCAGTAATATGGCACTATTACATATGTAGGACATGTAGGTTTTGGTATATCTCTTTGTTGGATATAAGAACCCAGTTCAGCTTTTTCCGTCCGCCACACACGTCTTACGCCAGCCACTCATACGGACAAGAGCGTGAGGAGGTAACCTCACTCAAGCAATCCACAGCTTCCTCGAATTGCGCGCAACGTGTACGTTGAGGTAGCGGGGCTGACTACAGTCCCGTTACAAGTTCCGATATTTATAGCGGTCAGACGTACGTGTCGTAATTGCCCATCCGACTATCAGGCTTCTCTTTTCTTTTTGGAAACGTTCTGCGCTGCCATCGTCTGCCTCAGTAGCTTCTGCTTCACGGTTTCTCTGTCAACGCAGAAGCCTAATTGCGTTTCTGTTGGTGGTTCATACAACGGATCCGAGACATATTCTTTAGGCGCTTGGGGGACAATGTTCTTGTAGTGTGTTCCCGGCAGTCATTACGCAGAAATTTGCGTTTCATGGGGCCTGTGGCCACGACAAGAAATTTTAGGTGCGTGTGCTTGAAGTAGCCGACATGTGCAAGCAACACACGACGATGTTATTCTTGTGTTTTGACCCCCAAACTTTCGCCTTGTACTGTGAGGGTCCGGTCTCTCATTTTCAGCGGTTGGTAACCGTCAATACAATAAACAATAGAATACGTACAATAGTGAGACGCCAATTACTGATTGTTTGGATGGACGACGATGATCCAATTAAATGGTTGGTTGAGAAGCTCGGTGGTGCGAACTACATTTGAAGCTTGTTAGACCAGGGCGGTGAAGTGTCGACGTGACTAGTGAACATACCAAGGTGCCTTTTGCGTGGTTCTGCCGTGTCTTCACGTTGAACAGGCATGGTTGGGTGTGCGACAACATCTAGACTGCCACCAACAAGTCTTTTGGAAGCATTTGTAGTCCCGGGTGGTTCCGGGTAGTTTCCACATGTTTCGGGGCAATCTCGACGCTGTTTAACACCGCACAAGGATGGTTCAAGGTGGTTTAGCCACAGAACCTCAATCGGCTAGTTTGGCGCCGAGGCGGTGACGACGGAGTTGGTTGTAGTGGTTCCAGGCGGGTTGTTCTCGGATGGGTTTGAAGGCAGTACGAGTGAAGAAATAAGGATGAGGTCCGCCACCACTCGGAACTTCATCCTGATACAGTGCCTACGAGTTCAAGGCCAATCCTGCCGGTGAATACTGGTAAAACAAACAAGTGGGGTGATGTCTATGGAAACCGCGTGATGACTTCGAAAGAACCCTGGCCTCATCTGCAACGACCCGCAGCAAACGTGAGCAGTATCAAAAAACACCTTCAGCCCGCCAAAAAATGATCCCAATTGCGCACCCGACGTCATCGCTTCATGTGACGCAGCCTAGTCAGCATATGAGGGTCTTCACACACCAAAGGAGCTGCAGATCAAGCAGGAGCCCAGTAGAGAGTCCAGTTCGGATCCCAGCAATGCTAAATCCGATGTCGGTGTCACTGTGGTCCCTCTGACGCTCGATGAGATCAGACAGCCGGCTGGTTGAACCCTCGCTGACCCTCCACCGAATGGAAACTGCAACCATCGTACCATAATGGCACTGAAAGCACAGTTTTGTCCCGATATGTCCAAACCGCTGACAGCTTCCACTGTTGACGAGGAGGATCAGACGCAGACGAGGACGAGAAGAATGGTGATGAGGACCACCACCGGTAGAGCCTACATGCAGATCTTCTACTTGGACCACATGACGCACAATGGTGAAGAACACGCGGTGGTCAGGATTATGTTGCTGGACCGGCAACGGGCGGAGACATCATCGCCGAATATGTGAAAGAAAATGCTCATTGTTTTCCGCCGAATGGGGACAATTGGATATTATAGAGCCCTGCGACTCGACGAACGATGCTATGATGAATGGACGGTGGGATTCATCGACGGGAAGAACATGCGCGCACGAATGGACACTGTACATCAGCGACTACACCTGCCGGTGGTGCCAGGTGTCAGTACCAGACCTGGTGACTCGACCACGCGTCCCATATACATCAACAAATTGGAAGATCCCGATATCATGATAATCAAGACCCACTCAGCACAGCAGAGCGAATTGAGTGCCCAGAAAGCCAACAATCGGGCCTTCACAGCATGGCGCCGAGCGACTTCAAGACCGTCACGACCGCACGAGATTACCTCCTGCGGGCTCAGCCGAAGCACAAGTCTCTGGGCGACAAAGTGCAAAAGTGCATTCACTGATGGCACGCTTAAAAGACAGGCAATTGCTGCGTAATTCTGGCGCCCTTATGCCAGTCCTACGAAATGCAAGACGTTAGAGTAGCAATTACGCCATGCTAGCACGGTACTTCCGAATTCGTGACAAGATCAACCATCGGGATAAGTTGGTGGCCAACTTTATGCCAAGTGCTCGCAAAGACCTGTGATTGTAGAAGCTATTTGGGGACATGGAGAGGTTAGAGAGCGTGAACCTGAAGCTGCAGTCCAGTTGCAATCCAGTTCAATTACCGTGAGTGAAGTGCGACTGTTGTTCGACAGCGTCGTTAATGCGTTCCCCGTAACGGCCGAATACCTCGCACCAACAGCGAAAGTCGCGCCAAGTCCGGCATTCGAAAGTGGCTTGGTGATATTGATGGCAGGTCGAGAGCTGGCTCTAACTCGAGCCGAAGTGGCCCAGCTGACACGATTTCGGAAGATTGCTGGTAATGAGGTGAATCCACCGAGTGCCCTACTAGAGGCTACTAAAGCCTCCATATCCAAGTATGTCGACGTCACATGGGTGCCTGCAACGTCCAACGATGTTGAGAGGTTGTTTTCTGTGGCTGGGCGTGTATTCAGTTCGATGCGTCCCGCTATGCATCCGACAACGTTGGAGACCATCGTGATGTTGCGCTTCAACCGCCAACTTTCGTCGGTATCAGTCGTTGCAAGTGCCATTCAGGCCACTCGCAAGCGCAACGCTGCAGTGTTGTGAATGATTGGCTCCCCATTATGAACACTAACTGATTTGCTTGAGGATGACATCATCATTTTGCTTTTTTGTTTATTTTGGCAAACCCTGGGCTCAGAACTTGAGCAGCCTTTGCACCATGACAATTCACAGACCCAGTCTGATGACAACAGCCGTGAGCAGTGCCTCACCCGGAAGAATACCTACAACATGCAGACTTTGCTCAGGTCCTCACTCTGGAGAAACTGTGTGTTCTGGTGACGGACCTGCTGCGGCACTGAGACGGTAGAGAACATCGAGCTCACAGGTGACAAAGCCAATCATTGATGGAATACCTTCACGGATGATGCAGGTGTTACGCCCGAACATCTTTGTGAAGACCACTGGCTCATCGCATCGGCGTCCACTCTCCTCATCACCTCGCAATAAGACTGGTTCACCGAGCATATGGTATCCACAGCACAGCGTGTGCAGTTGTGGATTCTCCAGACGAAACAACAAACCCTCATCGCTCCACCCATTACCAAGGAGGCCTAATTTTCGTTGGCTCCTCGCCCCGCCCAGCCACTTTCCGCTTGCTCAAGTAGTGGCGGCAGACAGTCACCCACCTGGAACGAACGCCGGCGTCGGATGGTTCGCACCCGCTGGATGCAGGGCTCGACATTCTATAATGGGCAAATATTCACGCCAGCACGGTGCAAACTAGGCTTTTGAATGCGATATGTGTAGGTGTCCTATGTTTTAATCAAGTGGAGCTCTTGGACGGCGCTGAGCATTGCAGAGAAAGCGTGTGAGGTGCGGTCACATCGCACAGACCCATTGACTCGCAAAACCTTACATGCGTGCTTGTTCAGGCGCCAAGCGATATGCGCAGGCTTGAAGTGATTGAGCTCAAGGTCGTCTAATGTGATTAACCCTTTCGAGGTCACTTGGCCCTAAAATCCGGCAATTGCGGGGTTTTGCATTTGACGGTAGATGTCGGAATCAGTTCAGGCGGTTTTCCAGTGTTTAAGAGCTTCTTCAACCGTGTTTTGATAACCACAACCACCCATCCATCTTCCATGTTTTTGCCTTAACCCTGACCATACCGAGGATATTTAGCCAGTGGTTGCCGTCGTGAGTCTGCGATCAATCCGTTTTGACCGCACATGTCAGGTTTTGTTGAAAAATACTCGGTAAGTTTCTGTTTCTGATGGATACAACACGTAAAATACAGCGTCATCATTTGAAACTTTGGTTCCACAGCATGCACAAATCTGACCTGTTGGACAAAACCGGACAGCGACTTCCGTTGATCACATGGTGGGGTTGGCAAAGAAGCGTGTCGGAGCAGACGAATTGGTGCCAACGGAGCGCCCATTGCGCCCCCTCGAGATCTCCCCAGGCCTCGCTCGTAGCAAGTACGTTAGGATGGGTGTGCTACACATTTCCGAGGCTCAACGTTCCGCGTCTAACTCTTATAATATGTTCCCTTGGTGTTGACCGCAAGTGTACTGCTGGCAGAAGACAACGCTGAAAGACAACGCTCTGCTCACTGTTGCGACAATGTGTGAAGAGGAAGAGAAGACAAGGCTCTGCTCGTGGTTCCGACCATGTGTGAAGAGGAAGTCAGCGCTCTGCTCGCGGTTGCGATCATGTGTGAAGATGAAGCTGGCGTTGTTGTCTGGAGTGAGGTAAAGCGGTACCTTACGGACTCCAGATCAAGCAAGAAACTCGAAGAACGATCAATCATCCTGTAGCAAGCAATACCATCCTGAGAAGCCTCTTTCCACGTTCCTTCTTTGAAGATTCGTGCATTGATTACAGAGCATGCGTGTATCAAGCCATTGAAGAAGTTCTCGGTGGGATCAGGCGATCGGAAGTTAACCAACCATCGGGCTAGGTCAACCTCAACTGCAGCGAAATCGCACCAGTTGGAATCTCCCAGCTTGTGGACGCTGTCGATTTCTCGCCGACAAGCATCTTCGGCGACATTGACTCTGGCACCGGAAATGTTGTCGTCCAGATTGCGTTTGAGACAAGCATACGATGTTACGGTGTCGAAATTCGGCAGGAGCTGGCTCACCGGTCAATACAGCAAGTCTCACAAATGGCAAAGAAGTATCCTCAATTGAGACAAGTGACCATTGTGTCAGACAACGTTCGACAACTGTCCTTGGAACACTTCAAGCTGATCGAAGATTGCACCGTATTGTACAGCAGCAACTTGCTGTTTGATCCCCAAGACAACTTGGCTCTCCAAAATGTTATTACGTCCTTACCGAAGCTAGCAACAGCTGTAATAACCAGTCCATTCTGTTCTCGATGTGGCCTAACGTGCCGCGAGAGTTTCTGTCTCTCACGGCAAACGTTGTCGAAACTGCGCGTTGAACCAACATGGACCAATAAGAAGATTCCAATGTACATTTTTGGTCGTAAACGACAAATGAGTCTGTACGACATGGTAAAGAAAATGTAGCAGCTGCTGCACGTTGGAAAATTGGTTATACTTAGGTATACACGCATTTGCATATAACAAGCGTATTGTGTGAAGTGTAGCTATCTCTACAATCGCATCCGCAACAATGCTGCCAACAACCATGTGACGAGCATTCAGATGGCACGGATAAAGGGCACAGGATAACAGCTGGTCAAGACGATCTACTCCCTGCATTGCTTGGTTGTAGTTCTTTACAGCAGTGGGCGCTTGAAACTCCGTCCGTGTTTGTCCGACGAGTCGAGTGACTGTGGATATGGTCGATGCGTCGGCATTGGAGACAATGTTGACAACAGAGCCATCTGCCCAAGATGCACCGACAATCCTGTGCTTCAGGTCCACGCCTTGTCGATATGTCCCCCGCTCGACTTTGTCGGTCTTGCTTAGCATAAACGACTTCGGACCAAACTATTGTTCCCCTGCCGTACAGACCTTTGACGCGAAGGGCCTCAAGCAGTTGGCACGAAGTGTAGTATTGTTCGTATTGACAATTCGCTTTGACCCAAAGATTGGCATGGTAACTTCCAACACAACCTTTCGAACATCTTTGGATGCACTTGTCGTTGCTTCATGCCTGCGTATTTCATCTTCGGTATACAGTCCGCCTAGACGATCCCCAATGCTGCTTGCACAATGTAACTGCCGATTGTACGCCAACCATGTTGTGGAGCAGCAACATGCATAAATCTTGAAATGATATTTCCCAGTCGGCTTCGTCGCATTGAACAAAATCAAATGACGACCGTACTTTGAYSGGCAGGCAATGCTGGATTCSTCAACAGCCACATTGCGGCCGAGATCAACGTACTTCKTTCCCCGAAGCTTGACCATGTTGATCAGCGGACGAMTTCTTGCGACCGGATCGCGCTTCAAGWSTTCGGKTGTCGCACCMAACCGAAAGCATAAGTTTTTGCGAATCTGTTTGAATCGCCTTAAGCTCATGATACCTTCCAATYCAACCSATGACGCATTGTACATCAGGKTTTCGGCTTGATCTCCCCAATAGTTCGCGTATTCACCYTTGTCGACCGTGGACATGTAGAACAGGATGCCAAGAAACTTCATCAACTCTTCCAGTGTCAGACTTAGCTGCTTGTCAGCGTCGGCATACCGATTCTCGGCCACTTTTCGCCAAAATGGGAACGGCGAAAATGCAAAAAAGCTTGACGACGCAGAGTGCACGAACCGGTGCCGACGTTCTGTCGCGAGCCGAGTTTCTGTAGCGCCATCTGGATGCGTGTAAAGGTCATCAGGAGCTTTGATGTGTACATAGCGTACAAATGTGTCCTCAACTTCATCAAAAGCATCTCAACTTTCGTTCTGCAGCGCAATCTCGTTGGACTCACAAAGCGATTCTCAGCTCTCCTTGACCATTGTTGAGCCACGCATTGTGTCGTAGTTGGCGATGCCTAACTCCACGGAATATAGTGCACGTGGGACGTCGTTTGGTACCGGGAAATCGTCCATCGAGTTTCAAATTCGTCTGGAACCTCTTGGCCGTTATTCTTTTTCTTTGGGCCGGTAACAATACCAACAAGGTAGAGGGATCCGACATCACCATACAAACGTGAAGGCATCCAATGTTCTTCTTGAGGAGAAAACGCAACACGACGGCCAACAACAGCCACCTTGATTCCATCACAAGAAGTTATCTTGCTGGACTTTTTCGCACCTGCTTTAATGCTTGGATATCTTGGAACTGGCTTCTGCTTCGCCGTTCGCTTGATAGCACGTCTTGCTGCAGTAGCACGTTTCTCCAAAATCTTCGATTCCAAGGGATTGTGCTAATTCGTTTAAACACATGTGATGAACGGGTTCAAGGCATTGCGCACATTTCCGACCAGCAACCTCAGCTTCCTTGCAGACGACGCAGTTTGAGGATTTTGACACACGGCTTAACGATCTGCTGGCTTTCCGTGGCGTGTTTGGTGGTGCAGTTACGGGAGTTACTTTTGCTTCGTCTTCAATGACTTCCTCTTCAACAAAGTCGCTATCATGACTGTCATCGCAGTCATGATGCACATGCAGACCATGCTTCCTTTTTCGATTGGAATGCCCCGCTTCTTCTGCTAAATCTTGGATTGGAGTTGACGGACTGGCAGAGGCATTCTCAGAGTGGTGGAGGGCTCGATATTGCTTGACAAAATTTGGTGGAATCGCGTCGACCGGCTCCAAAGTAGGCGTAGCGTACCCCTCCCACTGGACAAGTACGGTGCCGTCGGCCTTTTAATCCAGTACTGCTTCAACCACGTATTCCTTGTCGCTTGACTCCGCTTGAATCGTTTTCCGTTTTCCTGGGTCATCTTGGAAAGATCGTTTTGTTCGCCGACCGTTGCGCTTTCCCGTGTATCCTGCAAAAAGACGACTGCAATTAGCACCAACGTATATAATAGTCCCAACACCAACACCGTAGAAATCTGGCTGACCATACGGTCGATTGCCAATGAACATACCTCGAGTCGCGGGTAGTGTTGAGCTCTGCAAGCAGCGTCCTTCGGTGCAGGTGTCTTGGAGGAAAACCTAGCGAATCGTACACAACGGCAACATGTCAAAAGAAAATCAGCAGTGTCCTAGTAGCATACTAATCGTATCGTACCTGGTTGGGGGGGCTGGTGTAGTGCGAGGACGTAAGATTGCAGTGCAAGACGATTTCTTGTCCGTGGACGGTCTGCTCCAACACGTTTCCAACGATAACATATCAGCCATATCCAGGTAGGATACCTATCCTAACGTACCTGTAACCGGGGAGGCTAGTGCGCTGTTGATGAAGAGTGATGTGCGCGATCGGGCCTCCGTTGGCACCAATTCTTCTGCACCAACACGTTGCCAGACAAAAACAAAAATGCTCCTCACCAATGCACCAATCAGAATAGTTCGAAGAGATGATTGGCCAAAATATGCAACATTCATAAACGTTCACTAACCTGCCTTTTAGTCTAAACCTGCGATTTTGAGACTTTTTAATTTTATCCAATCACAACCCTCCCTCACGATGATTGGTTCGAAATGCAACCCTGATTGTTTCAAATACAAATGATGTCTGACACCGATTGCTTCAGAAGTGTTGTCACGGCACTCGCTCAACCTCCACCTGCTGTTCGAGCAGCGATCGCCTTGTCGCTCTCCAGAGAACCATAGCAATCAAGGAAACAAAATTCGGAGCCGTGGGTGCCAGCGGAATGATCTTGAGCTGAGTTCCCGCTTACAGGCTTGAGCCTTCACGACTGCGAGGATCCGCAGCACGGCGGTCGGGAAGCGGTAATCGCGTGCGCGTGCAGCATCAGGTAAGGTGCTGCGTGATATCTGAACCTACTCATCTACGAGTACTGTGGTGCTAATCGTACGTGATCTGTGTGAAATACCCTCGCTAGGGCTTCCGGAAGCCCGCGCACTGAAACGTTTGAAGAGAAGCAGGCGTCGCTCCACATCAAAGATCTGTCGATCGGCGTTCAGCTAGTAAAAAAAAGTGAGCATTCGAAGCAGGCTCGACCGGCTGCGTCTAACGGATTGATTGTGTTCCCGGAGGTGTTGACCGCACGTGTGCTGCTAACACGTCCTTGGCCAGCGCTGTCAGTGGTCGAGCTGATCAGTCGGACGCGAATGCGGTTGGTGCGGGTGGCTCCCCGACTTCAGATCTACACTGGGCCCTGGCCATGTCAATGGATCGTTGTCGGAGAGTGCTATCCTCGATCGCCGAAGTGGACGCCATGCTCCTACTGCGGTCCGTGCCGGGGAGGAAGCGATGAATGCGGTTTGTTGTGGGGATGATGCGGGAGATGCGATCGAAGATCAGAAAGTTGTGTAGACGATGACATAACGCACAGATGCATGTATAAATGCAATATATATTCAGTGATGAATCACGGCCCGCCTTCACTTGGCTAGCTTGGCCGTTAATCTACTGACTCGGCTCACACATGGATCGTGTCATGCTGGTGCAGGAAATGAGCAGCTTGGTACAGCGGTACCAGATGGAGTGAGGCGGTTGAGGAGCGATCAGGTGGATGGACATCGTGGCACTGGTTGAGACGAGCTTGAGCTCGACGTCTGAACTTGAACAGGTGAGGCACTCGTTCGCTGAGCTTGAACACTTGGTGGCAAGCCTTGTGGGCTGCCGACGCCTGGACCCGCTTGTTTCTTGAGAGTTCCAATTTCGCTCGTCCGCTTGCCAAAATGAGGTTTGTGTTCGACATCTTCAGCGCCAGCAGCTATTTGGGAACCACCTTCTTCCTTACCTGTGCCCCTGGTTCCCACCGTAGCGGACGGGCAGCTGGGTTCTTCTATCTTCATCACCGGCGTGTCGGACTCTGGACGTCCTCAAGAGCCTTCATGCCTGCTCACTTCTTGCCATTTTGCCCACACGCGAGCCGGTGCATCACCGGGCATAGAAATCTTAGAATAGAAACGTTTCGAGGCGGCGAAGCGGCGGCGAACCACACCTATTGAGCGTACTATTTTTGCAGTTGTCCACGTCATCAGTGGTCTCAGTCGAAACTTACGATGAAAGTTACCTTGGTCTACTCTCATCGTTTCGACCAATCACCGTCCTTCGTTGTCGAGAGCTCGGCCGACCCTTCCACTTTTGGCCAATCAGCAACTTTTCGGGAAACAGGCCTAAAACCATGCAAATTGCCGGGTTTTACATGATTCGGACTTAGGCGGCAGGCCACGGCCAGCCTAACCCCCCATATATTGATGTTTGGTTTTCGGGAATCGGCCCTAAGACCCCGCAAATTGCGGTGTTTTGTAACCTTCAATACAAATTCCAATACAAAATTTTAAACAGAGAATGTATGGAATCAGACTGACCGCGAAAGGGTTAAGATAGGTGTGCTACACATTTCCGAGGCCCAAAGTTCCGCGTCTAACGCTTATAATATGTTCCCTTGGTGTTGACCGCAAGTGTACTGCTGGCAGAAGACAACGCTGAAAGACAACGCTCTGCTCACTGTTGCGACAATGTGTGAAGAGGAAGAGAAGACAAGGCTCTGCTCGTGGTTCCGACCATGTGTGAAGAGGAAGTCAGCGCTCTGCTCGCGGTTGCGATCATGTGTGAAGATGAAGCTGGCGTTGTTGTCTGGAGTGAGGTAAAGCGGTACCTTACGGACTCCAGATCAAGCAAGAAACTCGAAGAACGATCAATCATCCTGTAGCAAGCAATACCATCCTGAGAAGCCTCTTTCCACGTTCCTTCTTTGAAGATTCGTGCATTGATTACAGAGCATGCGTGTATCAAGCCATTGAAGAAGTTCTCGGTGGGATCAGGCGATCGGAAGTTAACCAACCATCGGGCTAGGTCAACCTCAACTGCAGCGAAATCGCACCAGTTGGAATCTCCCAGCTTGTGGACGCTGTCGATTTCTCGCCGACAAGCATCTTCGGCGACATTGACTCTGGCACCGGAAATGTTGTCGTCCAGATTGCGTTTGAGACAAGCATACGATGTTACGGTGTCGAAATTCGGCAGGAGCTGGCTCACCGGTCAATACAGCAAGTCTCACAAATGGCAAAGAAGTATCCTCAATTGAGACAAGTGACCATTGTGTCAGACAACGTTCGACAACTGTCCTTGGAACACTTCAAGCTGATCGAAGATTGCACCGTATTGTACAGCAGCAACTTGCTGTTTGATCCCCAAGACAACTTGGCTCTCCAAAATGTTATTACGTCCTTACCGAAGCTAGCAACAGCTGTAATAACCAGTCCATTCTGTTCTCGATGTGGACCGACTTGCCGTGAGAGTGTCTGTCGCTTATGGCAAATGATCGCAGAACTGCTCGTTGAACCCACGTGGACAAACAAGAAGACTCCAATTTACATATATCGTCGAGAAACGAGTCTTTTGGACGAGTTTATGAGATGTAGTGACTGCTTTACGTCGTAAAACATATAGCCTATTGTCAATTTACATTTATCGTCAAGAAACGAGTCTGTCGGACGCGTAGGGACGCTTTACGTTAGAATACATATAGCCTTTTGCCATGCAAGAGCGTTTTGCGTCGAGTGTTCAGCCAAACGTGCCGCGTCTACCTCGGTGATCACATCCACAACACAGGGCATTGTAGGTGATGGCGCTCAACACACGCCTTGATGGCGGATGCGACCTCGTGAGCTGAGCAGGCGTTCGACGAACTTAACTCCAGCAGCTCTCGGCTTCTGTGCTCATGAATAACGATCCAGTTGGTCAATGATCTGCGTGCAGCAATGAGACCATCGCATGTTAAGGTGACATGCTTCGACTGTCGACACTGTTTTTGTTGTTGGGACGTCAGTGGAGGTGACAATTCATCCAAGACACCACGATACACGAGATGCCAGGGCACAAATGTTTTACCATTTGCGCGAACCACGGATTGGCAGCAAAATTCCACGGTACATTGCCAACCGCAAGCACTTGTGTGAGCAGCTCAGTGAAACGCTCCTGGAATGGCACATCCACGGAGACGATATCGTTAGTCTTGTCCAGTTGTGGCAAATACGCTTGGGCTTCCTCACAAACGCTGGCCTCGAGCAAAACACAATGTTGGCTGCGCTTAGCCATACGCCGAGGCACACCCGTGACCTTGTAATCACAATGTGGGCACTTGACGTGTTCTCGTCGCGCGGGGCAGGTCTTGACGACGTGAAAGTGCTGCCACATTTCGGTCTTGATCTTGCCAACATTAACGTAGCCGCGTCGTCGACCGGGCTAAGCCGGCACTGCCGTTGCTGCTCATGGCCTCCCAAGATCGAAATTCTGCAGTGCTCAGAAGATCCCCTTGGAAGTCCACTCGCTATGTTGTCATTTGTATTGCCGAGTTTGTGACGGTCACAAAACCGCTGTTTTGTGACCAAATACTTGGTTTTTTATGCTGGTGGCAAAACGTGACAATTGTGACGTGACCAAACGCTTAATTATAGTCGCATGAAAAACCTAGTGCAAACAGAATCATCACGGTGGCTCTGGACGTCCCTCAAGCACAAACGAATCACAACGTACAAACGAATCACAACGTGGGATCCAACTCAGAACCAAGTGAGATGCCCACATGAACAATGCCGCGCAAGACGGATTGACTGGCGACACATCTTCTACGATTGTCCCGAGGCGCGAAATGTATGGGAAGAGATCTTCGTCGTCGGTGACACTCGGCCGTGCGGTGGGGTTTTATCGATGGATGCATCTCGGATTCTATGGCGTGGACCGTCCCCGATCTGCTAGCGGAGATTTGGAGTCATCCGCACCGGACGATATCAACGACGTGATTCAGGTCATCAATGACCTGTGGATCCAAGAAATTACAGCAGTGGTCCAAGCGATATGGAAGACACGCTTGAATATACCATCCACGACAAAGTCTATAGTGCCAGCGAGATCCCTCGTACGGCATATGTGGGAACAAGATGATTGGGTGCACGTTACCCGGAGCACTCGGAGGCTCCGCGACATTGCATATTCCACGCTCTCCAGACCGACTAACATCGCAACGGACTCGACCACTGCCACTCACCTTTTGCTATTCGATGGCGGCAGCCACGGAAACCCAGGACCGGGTGCTGCCGGTGCTGTTATTGTCTATATCCCCCGGCAGCCGGCTGCTGTCTCGCTTGGCTACTGGTACGACCCCCGACAGTGACCAACAACGCGATAGAAGCTCAAGCGTTGGAAATGAGATTAAAAGCAGCGGACCAGATCGGCATCCGCGATATTCACGTGATTGGCGACAGTCACATGATAATCAGTCAGCATCACGATATCCGCGCCCCACGGCGTCCACACCTGAAGACGATTTTCGCTCGCACTCGTCGGTTCATTTCCAGAGTTCGTGTCCGAACGTGGTCGCATCACTATCGTGCTTACAACAAGACCGCTGATGCTCCTTGCAACCATGCCCTAGACACCCGACAGTCTGGCGCTGGTACCCCAGAGCAGCGGCACCAACACATCATTGCACATGTTGCAAATGATGTCAACGCCTGGCAACTCCCCAGAACGATGTCGCGGCGGACCATCGAACGCCCAGTTGGAGCGCCCTTCAGTCTGCGCGGCCCCGCGGGCCTTCAGTAGGACAGCGGGGATAGCATCCAGTTATTTGTGTAAGGTTCAGCAGACGCAATATACTCCACTTCACTTCACTTCAGAATCAGTCATCGACGTGTGGCATTCTGGATTGATTTTGACACTCGAAAAGTCACTCATCACAGAGGTCGCCAATGCAATTCTACGTCTCAATGTCAGCTACTTATCCCTTTCTGGCAATACGCTGTGCAATGTTTCGGCTGATCTAATCAGTCAAAGCTTTGTTGTAACCATTTGGTTAAACGCAAACCCATTGTCAGGACTACCCGATTTTAGTATGAACGGTTGAAAACTTTTGGCAGCGATCAAGTCGGCGAATAATCAGATTTCAATGTTGCCATCTTGGATCAATCCTAAATATTTTGAACGCGGTGGTACGATTGAACTTGCTTGTAGTCCGTTCTGTGATCGTTGATTATTGCATTTATCAAGCGTACGCCAGTGGATTGATCACGTGTGAAATTGTCGCGAGTGACGACTTGTTTTACTGCCCACCTGAAAATGATGAAGACTCAACACCTGAACACCTGAACAAATCGTAGATGTGCTGGTCAGGTCACAATGTCACGCTATGCCAGCTCTTATCTGATCTTCGAGTACTGTGCGTATCAATGCACAGCGACTTGCCAGCAAGCAAGCAAAGCAAGCAAACCTTTCAAAAATCTATCAAAAGAAGTTTGAGAGGAGTGTGAATTTAAGGAGATCCTTTAGGCTGTGCAGACCACTGAATCCACCACTGTGCCGATGAAGGAGCCAACGGTGATAAAGCCGCAGGTTGAGCCATGACTGGTGCCGTTTGCTGTTGCTTGAAGTAGAATCTTGTATGTGTCCGAACTGGGTGATTGATATTGTGCTGCTGATGAAAGTAAGAAACGGTTGTGAGCCAGTGCTCCACGTACTTTGCAGAATCGATGCTCTATCAAACCTGAATCGTGATTGCAGCGCATCTTCAGTGTTCTCGATGGATAGTCTGCGGCATGAAGTAAAAAATAGGAGATGAACACTTTCAAGCACGCCTGTTGGTGGGAACGATTCCACCGATGGGCCTTCGCGGTTGGTGCCTCAGCGTTCTTTGGTTGGCTGGCAAAGTGTTGATACCTTTTTATGGGCCCAATCGTGCACCCAGCAATGCCGAGCAACTCGTGAAGGAAATGCTGAGGCACCATTGCTCGTCTCTCCTTCCGCCGACGTTCTTCCGAGCTGGTTGGTGGCCTCCCAACTTTACCCACTGGACACATCAACCGTCCGATAAATATGCACGTTGCGCATTCACGGTTGGTTGCTTGGTCCCCCTGTGGACTCCGTAGCCATCGAAGCAGCGGTATTGTCTGCGGACCTACATGTGCTCGATTGTGCGGCGCGGGCGCGGCATTTGGTCTCAACTTCATCGCACATCTTCACCCCGTCCGGAGATCTGGGTTTTTTTTGGAACTCAAGTATATTTCGTCCGGGTTTAGACATAACACCTAAATACCAGATCCTGTTAAGTAGAATCCCGCATGCTGTCACCGATCACATGGAGAGTGGAGATGTCGAAGGTGCTCGCAATCTGAAGCCCATCGCGCAAGGCTGAGAATTCAGCAACATTGTTGGTGGTGGGTGACGGGTGGTAGGTGCTGCTCACCCATCGTAAGCTGGGCCCAGCCTGCGAGAGATGAACCAGTGCCGCTCCAGCGCCACCAGGGCCTGGGTTGCCTCTTGCCCCACCATCAAAGTAAAGCAGCCAGTGACTGCCGAGAGAGAGTTGTGTTGGCGTTGGCGCCGTCGGGTGCAATAGTTGGTGTAGTTGCTGGAAGGCCGGTCCGTACTTGGTATCTTGCGCGTGCCATTCAATCGTGTGCAGCTGGGTCCTGCATCTTGCCTGCATCTGTCTTGTGTCGATCGGCGTGGCGCTGAGGACTGCCAATCGGGCTGTGTAGATCTGGTGGAAGGTGGCTAACACTTCCGCTGTCCAAGCTTGGGTTAAAACCCAGCGGAATTGCAACGCGTCGATCATGGGTAGAACTTGTTGAACTGTTCGTGTCCAGCCTCGTGGATAGCGGGTCGGCTGCCATTGAAAGATTACACGTAGCATGTCTTATCGCGTGATCCAGCCCATGATGTGGCTCCACCTCGTCCAGACCACATTCCATGCCGCCTGTGCTAGGGAACATTCCCACATCACGTGCTCCATGGTTCCATGGACGCCTTGGCAGGGTTCATGGGGGCACATGGGGTGCTGCACGCCACTAACCATAAGTATAACCGGTTCAATTTGATCCTGGTGAAAGTATGCAGTTCGCCTTCCGTAGCGAGCGCATGCATGGTGATGGCCTTCCACGAGACAGCGGGGAACAGCGTGGTGTGCACTTTCAGCTGCCGGGTTTTGATGAATTTCCGTACCCGCTTGTACGTGGCCGGTGGCTGGGTGTCACCCACAAAGAACTGCTTGTTGGATCACAGCGGGATGGTTGGCGACTAGGAGCTCGACATCGAACTTGTGGATGATGCGTTCCGGAGATCTGTTCCCGCATTTTTGGGGGGACTCACGTTTGAATGCGCTTGTGCGGGCATGCGCATGGTGCACGCCAAGGTGCCACGCTCAATCGTGCAGGATTCGCTCGTGTGGTGGCTCTGTGGACGCATTTGAAACGCACCTTCTTAATTTGTGATCGGTTGTCGGTGAAATGGAAAGTGATATTGATCGAGTTAGATGTAGGTCCGAGGAATGCAATGTTCGCACATGAATGGACTAGATACCTTCCTGCGAATGGTTGGTTGTCGAGAATCACCGGAGCTCGGATGGCTGAGGCTTGAGTTCGAGAATGTTCACTTGTTCTTGAACCGCACCATTACGTCACGCTGGAAACATATGTCAGCGACTCCGAGTGCTGTCCGAACACCCCCACTCACTTGGTGTCGATGCCGACCGCTCTGATGCCGATCACGTCGCGAAGGAGTTGAAACGTTTTCGTCGTAAGCGCTTTTGTCAGTGCGTTGGCTTGTTGTTTCTTGGTTTCCACGTACTTAACGATGACTTCCCCGTCGTTCACTTTCTCGCGAATGAAATGGTGTCTGATGTCAATATGCTTCGTTYTGGGTTGATACCCTGCGTTTTGGGTCAGCGCGATTGCTCCTTGATTATCTTCCCAAATGGTTGTTGGTCGTTCTTGCCCCACGTGGAGMTCGCTTGCCAAGCGGCGGAGCCACACCTCTTCTTGCGCACATAAGGCCAAAGCCATATACTCTGCCTCTGCGGAGCTGAGCGCAACCGTGCGCTGGTAYTTGGAGCGGAATACTATCGGKCMTCCACACATTTKGATCAGTACGCCCGATACCGATCGTCGGTCGTCGACGTTGGCTGCCCAATCCGCGTCACTGTCGGCGACGAGCTCGGCGCCGCTGCTTGCCTGGTAGTGGATACCATGAGTGTTYGTCGTCTTCAGGYWTCGAACAACTCGGATTGCACATCTCCAGTGCACGTCGCTTGGGKTTTYGARGWATCGACCCAGTTGGCCTACCGCRAACGCGATGTCTGGCCGCGTGCATTGCGCGATATATTGAAGGTATGCCACAAGAGCTCGATAGGGTTTCTTTCTCATGCTAYGCTTCTCTTCATTCGTSTCTGGACATTGAGACTTGGTGAGCTTTAGACCCATTTCACATGGATTCGATTGCGATCGTGCCCCCACTTGCCCGAATCGTTCTACCACGTCGTTGACGTATCGTGTTTGCACGATGGACATGCGTCCTGTCTTCCTGTCGTGGAGAATTTCCATCCATCCCAAGCGCAAAGCGAGCAATGCCAAGCGCAAAGCGAGCAATGCCAAGATCCTTGATGCTGAAGCGCTGCTTGATCTGTGCCTTCACGGCTTCGATTTGATGCGAGTACTTGGCGGCAATAAGCATGTCATCAACATATAGCACCACGTAAACCACCCCACGGTCTTCACGCTTGACRTACACGCACTGGTCTGCCGARCAYGACGTGAACCCAATTTCCAACAGCAGAGAGTGAATTGTCTTGTTCCATACGTGGGMGGCTTGTTTCAAGCCGTACAGTGACTTGGTCAGCTTGCACACCATGCCTGCTGGCGCGTTGAGTCCTTGCGGTAATTCCATGAACACATCTTCCTCCAGTAAGCCGTTMAAAAMTGCTGTGTCCACATCTAATTGCATGATGATGTAGCCTTRGGCGCAGCARATCGCCAACACGAGGCGRATGGAGYTMATGTTTGCAACCGGGCTGTATGTTTCRAAGTAGTCAAYTCCAAACGTCTGTCRAAATCCAAGAATCACAAGTCGAGCCTTGTATCGAACGATCTGGCCGASTTCGTTGCGCTTTKTGACAAAGATCCATTTGTTGCCGATCACCTTCATGTTCTTGGTTCGCTTGACGAGTTTCCACGTCCCATTTTTCGCGTGTGCGTTCAGTTCCTCTTTGATTGCTGCTGCCCATTCGTCCTGCTYATTCCCACTCATCGCGTCACGGAAATCKTTTGGKGCATCGATGACGAAGARCAACATCTCTGGTGGCTCGGTTCTCYTCCGCTTGTTGGTGGGCTTGTCTTCGTCATCATCATCGCTTGATGRCTGCTGGTGCGCATCGTCGTTGTTGTTGTTTTCTAGTAGTAGCATCGGGGTGTTCTGTCGTGGAGTGGGTGGTAGGAGTAGTGGCACATCGTTATGGCGCTTTCTGATATTCGTCGTTGGACGGAACACCAACGTATCGCTGGTGCTGGTGTTTGGTCTATGTGTGCTACGTGGGACCAGCACGTGTTCCTCATGTGGTAGCGTAAGGTTGACTTGGCGGGGGCCTCGTGGCTGGTTGTGTGACGGGATCATTGCTTGTTGTTGGGAACGGGGAACTATCTCACGTTCGGTCGAAGGGCGATGCTCGAGAATGGCTGATGGCGGAGGTGTGGTCTAGGCGTCTTCCATCGGTTCATCGATATCTGCGKCATTGTCCGGTACGGCATCTTCCATTTGGACGTCATGAGTTGGTGTTTG